>VWYI01004987.1:131221-161260 GCA_013399455.1 Anthoscopus minutus | reverse complement strand
TAATTACATTTATTTTTAATTATTAAGTAATGTTTGCCTCAAGGATAAAATCAGAGCATTGAACAGGATGCCACTAGGGCTAGGTACATTTATGAGAAACTTACCGCAAGTCAGAAAATCCAACAAGAGGAATTTATTGTTTCCATGAGTAACCTTCTAATCTTTCCTTGCGGAGGGATCAAGATGCACAGGAGCATCTTGTGAATGTTAAGGTGAGGTCTAAATGAAGGCTGTGAAAAGCAGAAGTTATTTCTGGAGCTTTCATATCTTTAGTAAGCTCACACATGAAACAAGTTGCCATGACTTAATATTTTTTTCTGAATCCTTGCGGGCCTTGTTTGGTTTATTTTGTGGGAATTAAATTACACTTGCAATTCAAACCTGCAGTGTGTGCATGCAAGGTAGAGGGAGGTTGCTTGGAGGGAAAGTGTTATGCATTCAGTAACCTTTTTATATTTATTTGTTCAGCATGCTAGCTCTTGTGCTATTTGCTGGGAAGGAATGCCTACAAAAAGCTACGAGGTGGATCAAATAAAAAAGTCTAGAATGTTTTGAAAGCCTCCCACTTGACTTTGGACTGAAGGGATCTGTAGAATTTTTGGCACATTATAAATCTGTGTTTATTGAAAAGAGAAAAAAACCAACCCAGCCCCCTCTGACTCTGGGTTTATGTCCGTTGAAGTCAATGCCAGACCTGGTTTTTAGAATGTCAAGTACTAATAATTCACAATAGATCCAAGAGAAAAGAAAACTGGAACTGCATCTTGGGTCAAAACATGTAGTTTTAAAATCTAAAAATACTATGTAATTTGATCTTAATTAGAAGATCCAAGCTTACATCACATTGTTCCTACTCTTCTCCTAGAAACTTGAATGTAAACTTTGTGTTTAAATATAAACCCACTTCTGGGGCTGGCCTATTCTCTTTATTTATTTTATTTATCAAGCTGCTGAAAATGTCATGTGCACAAAAAGAATGCCACACTCCTAACATTTTTAAGCTATTGATAGGGTAGCTCATGCAAAGTACATGGTTTCATTGTGCCTCTAGAAATGGAAAGCAAACCATCTTTCTTATTCCAAAGTCCTTTTCTTTCACATTGATATGTTGCTGGTTTTCTCTCTTAAATACCCGTTCTGGCCTTTGGTTACGACACACCATTCTGTATGGGACATATATATGTGCTACAGTTTAGAAGTAACCTGGGCACAAATCTCTTCTTCTGATAAGATAAAATCTTTCCTTATGAAGTCCATTCTAATATCAACAGAATAAGGGCATTTCATTACACACTCCTTACTTTAATCTCATCTGCCTGTTGTTCATATGCTTCCTGAGAACTGGGGCAGGAGAACTTTGGGAATAGTAGATTGTGGGGTTACCTATAGTTTCACCAAACTTGTAATCTACACTGGAGCCCTGGTGATGAAATCTAGCACTCAGGCTCATGACTTTGTGTCATTTTTTGCATACTTTCTCATTTCTCCTGAACTTCTATCTTCTGCATTTTCTTGGAAATTTTCACACCCCAGTCAAATTCCCAAAGATGGGCTTAAAGCCATCTGCAAGATTTGTGCTTATTCTTATGGTTATTCATTTAGCTGTGGATCAGAACTGCAGTATCCAGTTGCTCTTCAGAAGAACTGAGTTTAGGGTATTTACTGGGCACTGGACCTCTGCACTTGTGGCACCACCTGTGACTATAATCGCCTCTGCTGAGTGCACAGCAGTAAATGACTTGGTAGGCAGGGGAAGCCAGGGTGATGCTGCCACATTCTACTCCACCTCTTTTCTGTAGTTCCTAGACCGAACAAAAAATGCTGTTCCTTTGATACAGTGTCACATTGAAAAGGAAAATTTTACTGAAGTGGAATTTAATGAGCAATCCACAAAACACACCTGAGGAGGCCTGGGCACTTCTAATTTTCTAGTTCTGATAATTTTCTCGTCACCTGCTCAGGATGGCTGCCACTGGTGTAGCTGAGCTTCTCAACTGTTGCTTCCTCATAACCCCTGTCTGAATTCACCAGGTAGGTATCCCTGGTCATCCAAGGGGCTTGGTGTCACATGGGTACCCTGAATTCAGCACAGCCATGCCAGATCCACTTTTCTCAAGGATCTTCTGATCTGTGAATCTGCTGGTATGGATTTCCAGTGACCAACTTCTAGCAAAGTCAATGGATCTCTTTGTCTCTTCATTTCTCTTTAGATAGGAGTTGTTTTGGAGCAGATAAAGCTATCTGTGCGTGGCAAGGTGAGCTGTGTTGTATGTTTTGAGGGAACATCCAGAAAGCTGATTCTCCATACTGTAGTAGGATCAGGACTTGCATTAAGGGAAAGACAGGGGAGATTAGATCATAGATTGAAGATTTTAAAAAAAATGCAAGATTAAATAAGCATAAGAGTGGTAACAAAAATTGTTAGATTTAGAAGCTTTGAAACCTCCCTGGTAACCAGGGCATTATAATGGCTTAAATAGAAAGCCTGTGAGCTGCTTTATTCTGCTCTAGTGGAATAGACAGACTTATTTTGTACTTGCTGGCCTGTTTTACACTTCTTTTGTGTGGATCAGGCAGAGAAAATGGTCAAATGCAGAGCAGGATTGAATCTTTAAAGCATGCTACAATGTTTTGTTTATTCCTGCGCTGTATTACTGCAAACTCGATCATCTTTGCTGGCATTTAGAGACTCCACAGTTGCTCTACTCTCAGCACTGCTTGATAACAGATTTGTGAAGACATCTCTGAGCAAAAAAGAAAAGGGTGGACAGAAACAAACTTTGCACAGTGACTCAGAATTATATCTGTGATAAGTCTAGGGGAGAAACAGATTTTAAAAGCTCCTATTACCTTTGGAAGAAGTTGGAAGGGGGAGGAAGCAGTGTTCGTTAACATTGTAAAGCCTTCATTTTTAAACAGAGAAAGAGAGATGTATTTAAGGAGGGAGAATTGTGTATTTTTTCATAGCAATACTCTTCTTTCTACCAGTAGTTCTAGAATTTCCATTAGAGAGAAAAACAAATAGCAATGCTGCCAACCACAGAGATGAAGGAAAAAGCCAATGGAGAGAAACAGATTTTTTCAAATTGTACAGTGATGACAAAATACCAAGGCTCATTGATAGCACTGTCAAAGCTTAAAATTATAACTAATGATACAGTAGTGGCTTTCTGAGATTTTAAAATACCACAGCACATTGGATTTCTCACTGCATTTGCATTTTCCTTCTTCTCTAGAGAGCAACAACCTTAAACTGATTCTGCTGCTAGGTAAGAATAGTCAGTATAAAATAATTATTATCTCAGACTATAGCATAAACTGGATCAGGTGATCCTCTGTACACTTTATCAGCCTGCTGGGAGCAAATACAGCCCAGTAGTATCAAAAGTCATTAGTTCAAGTCAGGACTTGGGTGACTGAGCAGGTGGAAGTTTTACATGTCAGACAGAGGAAGCTTAATGCAATATTGAGTAGCAGTTACATAAACTCTGCCAGGGTGTTACTGCTTCTTTACAGACAGGCAAGCTGCAGAGGCGAGGGAGCTTGAAGTGGTTAGAAAAGTCAGATAGTCAACAGCCATAAAACTTCTCTTAAAGTTTGGCTGGATTCAGGTTTATCAGCAAATTGCTGCTAAAGAAGTAATTTTGTAAGCTTCTTTGCCTTCCTCTCTATCTGAAGGCAGCTAATTTGCACCACAATGGTGTTCTCTCTCTCCCACCATCAGCTGGCACTGAACTGTGAATGGGATTGAGATTTACCATTCCTTCAGGTTTTTGTTGTGAATCTCACTTGGAACATCTACTTCTATGCATCTGATCCACAAAGAGATGGTAGGCCAGCCAGTGCTGTGGTACTGCTCTGCCTCAGGGTGAAATGCACTACTAGCCTGGGGACTACAGCTCAGGCATCACCTCTGCCAAAACCCCTACTGAGCTTTAAACACAAGCTCTTTCTTCCTCCTTCCACTTAGCGTGCAAGAAGAAGGGCTTTTTTCACCTTAACTATGCAGTAACTCAGGTACCAGGTGGGATGCAGGAGGCCCTACATGAGAGTTTCCTGTAGTGGAGTGAGTGATCAAAGCATGCACATAGGAATGACTTGGACCCTCCCTGGCTGAGGAAGACTCCACATCCTAGCTGGTTCCTTTCTGGTGGGTGCTGTAGGCTACTACACAAATTGTAGCTGGTGTTCACTGCTTTAAATAAGTGCCAATAACCAACAATTTGAGGAAAGATAATGTATAGAAACAAGTAAAGGGAATAAAAGTAGAGGTAAAAAACTGTATGACCGCTAAGCTACTGAGAAATACACAATTAAAGGAGAAGAGTGTTTAACACTGAGAAATGAATATGAGAACACCTAAGATAGCAACAAAGTTGAAAGACCTGAATATGCTCATTTGAAGGTTGGGGCAGAGATAATATAATAAAATAATCTCTACATTTGAAGAACTAGCACGTGAAACAGAATCTAGAAGTAAGGATTTTGAATAGGAGGCTGTGACTTGGTCAGAGAGTAAGGAAAGGACATAAATAGCAAATATGTCCCTATGATTAGGATGTAGCAAGAGTACAGTGTATGTAAGTAGCTGGATCTATTGATCATGTCACAACCCTCTGCAAGACTTGCAAATATTGAATGAATGAATATTGACATCGATATTGATATTGATATTGATAACTTAATATCTCAAAAACATTGAGAAAAATTTAAAATAAGATCCAACACATACTTTAGGAATAGATTATATCAAAGTGATGAGGTGAATGTCTTTACCAATGGTAAAGTTCTTCTTGCAGACAAGGAAAGCATTAGATCCAAGTGCTTTGGATGTTGAAGAAACACATCAAGGAAAAGTTAATGTATTAAAGATGAAAATTGGTAGGAAAAAACAAATCGCTAACAGACCAGCTAAAGAAGAGGCAAAAAAAATTTAACCTAAAACCGAAGAGAGGTTTGGATTGCTATCTCCCTCTCTGGTGGACAGAAAGCTGATATTTAACATAAAAGTTGTCAGTGCTGGTACACGATTGAGTAGCACAAACTGCCCTAAACAAATATACTTTAAACACTGGAAATTTTGAAACACCAGGGGAGAGAACAGCTGCCCAGTCAGTATAATGGAAGTACCATTTTAAGACAGAACTTTGCAAAGATATTGAAGTTTGATAAACTGTAGACTGCAAGGCTGACTCTGATAACAGAGACATAGTCTTGATGTCCCAGGAAATCCTTTCCAATCCTTGTTTATAAACTGGAATACTTGTTGACCAGTCTTCTTACTGATAATGTGTCAGATGATCATTTCTAATACCAAATAATATTTAAAAATGAAGTGACTTGTTCCTTTATCACCTGTTACTCTGAAGGAAGGTGTAGGGAAGAGAGGTATAACCTTTGTGAACCATAGGACTCTGTAAGAATGCAGATTTTTTTCTGTTTACATTGGACAGTGTTTTTGCATGTATCTAACATGGTAGTATTTTTCAAAGATAAAGAAGATGATCACAAGGGTAAAAGTTATGATAAACTAATACAAATATCTGCATGTTAAGTACACATTTTTATTGTAAACAGAATCACATGTATTAGAAATAGGCCTGGCTAGGGAATTAGAGAAGCAATTTAATTTATTCCCTCAGAGATGACCTATCCCCTACAGCATTCCTGACAAGTTTGTACCTTAAGTTCTTTGTGGATTTCTCCAAAGGTGGAATTTTGTAAAGTACCCCAGCTATTGCAATGCTTTTGTTCCACTCACTGTTTAGGAAGCTTCACTTAAGCCCATGCTGAGTATGGCAAGATTACTTTTTGTATCTTGCTGACTTTTCTGTACCTTGTTGACTTATTTTGTTAAAGCCTAATATGACGTTGCTTACTCTGAAGTTCTTCCTGTTTAGAAAAGGATCATTTCATGAAGATGAAAACATGGATCAGCCAGGCACTTTTGAAACAAAGAACTGAAACAAACTGAGGTGAGTGATGAGCAAGAACTGGTCCTCAGTAGAAATGTTTTAAAGAATCTGTTAATAAGAAAGAAAACTCCACACAAATAAAGGCAGAGGTTTTGAGTTTTAAAGAGAAACACAGAAGCACAAACAATAAGGACAGTTGTTGGTTGATAAATTTCAATCTCAGATTTCTGGAACTTAATCAAGGGAGAATACCCTGTAAGAAATAAGCATGTAAACATGAGTAGAATATTTAATTTCTTTTCTTTTCCACATACTGGAAACTACAGGAATTCTAGTAATAGTTGTAATTTTTTCTAGTTGAAGGAAGAAATGTTACATTGAGAGTATCATGGAAGAGAAAAAATGTTCACGTGATGGAACTGTTACGTAATTTAAAATAATGCATTGTTGCATTTGACCTACTTTCCAGCTTTTGCTGATTTTGAGGTGAGGGGGTTCTGTGTTTTCAGGTTGTTTTGTGTTGTACGCATGCCAAAAGCCAATGGCTCCAATCTCCCAGTGTGCTTACATTCAGACCAGGTTTTCTTCATGAATTCCAAAGAACCTGTTTTGCAGCAGGGTGAAGAACCCAGCCTTTGCCCAGGTTAATTCCGCTGCTGGTTTTGGTTTTGGAGAGGTTTTTCTACTTGTAGATATGCTTGCAACAAATCAGTTTGTTGCTGTACTCCCCTAAGTGCTTGCCTTTTTATTAAGGCATTTCTAATGTCTCCAAGTTAGGAGACATTTTTCTTACCACAGGAATAAGTAAATACTTTAAATGCAGGCATCTTCCTACAGAGTTAAAATATTAGGAATTACAAACCTCAATAAATTACTTCATTAACAGTATTTCAGACATTACACCTGACAGAAACTTGCTTACTTCTTATTCTCTGTCTTTACCACAGAGATATGACAATGCTCCCTTTACCTTGCCAGAGAAGGAATTATAAATAGTACTTGCTTTAGATCACATGCAAGTAACTGCATTATGCAACGTGATTAAAAGACACATGGTACTGCTTTCAGTATCTGTTGATCACTCTTAAGTGAGGTATCTTTAAGGCACCTGTTGTCACCATAGTCCAGGTACTGTGTGTTGAGTAGAGACATGAAAGAACTCTGCTCATAAAATTATCTTGATTAATGAGGGATCTATTTTGAAATGGGCTGCAGAGCCAGCTGTGATTGTAGCTGTGCAACACAAACTGCTGCTTGGTACTTCCTGCAGCTTTGTGTTTCTGCCTCAACTTCTGCATAGGTTGTTATGTGGCAGATGGAAGAAGAGCTCCTGCTTGCACAGGGTGATCTGGCATAGCACTGCAGCCAGAATGATGAACACAAGACTTCACTACAATCTACACTAGTCAGCTCCTCAAGGGCGAGGACTGCAGCCAGAATGATGAACACAAGACCTCACTACAATCTACACTAGTCAGCTCCTCAAGGGCGAGGACTGAGAGCCTTCAGATTTACATTTGAAATGCTCTCCTACCTAACACTAAATCAGGAATTAATGCTCACAGCACTGCTGATTTTTGTGGAGTTTGTAAAGTTTATAATTTGTTTAAAACACATAGTAATGAGGCCTCTTAATATGCTTAACTTGTTTCTTAAACAAGGTGGTTTTTTTAAATACTGATATTTCCCTTTAAGTACAAAGCTTAAAAGTCGTATGGACTTAATACTTAGCCAGGTAACCAGAACAGAAGGCATCTCTGTTAGCTACATTACAATGACACTGGAGCTCTGCTCAGCAAAATGTTTTCAGAGTACATTTGAATGCAGTGATTATCTGATCTGCATATTTAGAGGCAGGGTACTGGATTATCCAAAGATGTAAACTGATATGGATACTGCAATTCTACTATATTTCAATAGCTATTTTCAGCCTAATTTCACACCTAGAAGTCATGCCACCACAAAACTGCTAAAAGTACTTTCCAAAGTGATACACACTTTTGTTTTCCTTAAAAATTTTATCAAATTACTGCAGTTTCAAAATTATCCACTTTCTATGGTTTCTCTAGGAATTGTTACAAATCCATATGAATAAAAGGCACTGTTTCTCGCTGTTCTTGATCTGAGAGACAACTGCAATACAAAACACCTTACAGGAAACATAGGTGCGCTATCTGCAAATCAACTCCTTTATTCCAATGCATGGTATTTTAACATTGCACACTATTATTTTATTGCAACATTGACAATTGCATGTTCTTTCATTTCAGCAAAAAATTACACACTGTGTTACATTTCTTCCTCCTCCCTTTTACAACATTTCTCTTGGATTCCACTCTGAAATTATACCAGGTATTATTTTCCACCATTGCACTGCTTCAGGGTGACTACATAGATATAATTTTCCTTGATAATTTATCATACCTCAAAGAAACAGAGAGCACTTGTAATTAAATTGCCCAGTTACATGGCCATGTGGTCTGTGTAATTCTTCTTTTGAAGCTGCGTTATCTAAACTGCAAACTACAAATTTACTTATGCTGCTGTTTTGAGAAAGGCTGTAGATTAAATTAGATGAAATCACAACTCAAAATGTATGACTTACACATTCTCAAACAAAAAGCTGGATAAGTTAAATTAATGTTTTATCACAGGTGAACAATCAAAATGAAGCCAATTATTTAGGAATCTTGACCTACATATTTTTAAACTCACCTCTTTTAGAACACGTGTTACTTGTTTTTTATACAGGTACCTTACAAGCCTCAGCTGCAGTATTGTACATCTCTTAGCTGTTTTCCACAACTCTTTTTGTTTTGTTATGATTTATCTTTGTGTTTTTTTCAGGGTTAGGATAATCTTAATCAAAATAATAATTAAAACCTACTTTATTTTCTCAGTCTTTTATTTTGTTTTGGAGTTTCTTCTCTCCTATATAAGCTGATGCATTAAAAGCTAGTTTAGATTAAAATCCCAAAGTTTTTCTGAGTACTAGTCATACCTGAAACACACAAATTATTTGAATATTTATTGCCTCAAAAACGCACTGGTTCTTTGGCAATTTAATACATGCATTGCCTTTGTAGACCTTATTCAGAACAAAAATTTGTGCATAGTACCGGAGCAAGGTTTTTGGATAGAAATTATATTCCTAAAAATTAAACTGACACTTTCTAAATTAGAAACAATATCTGTTTATGCTGTTGAGCATCAAGTATTTATAAACATGCTGAAAAATGACTTATAAAAAAAGTTACTAACAGTGGTTTAAATCTCCTCTTTTTATTTTCTTTTTTTTTTTCTTTTTCTGAGGATGATGGTCTTACCAAGATAATTATTTAGTGACAACTATTTTGATCAATAACAGTCTGGTGCATGTACAGATTTCAGATTACTACTAGGTATTGGATTTTGGTATTGAGGAAATTGAACCAGATAAGACCTGTATGGTTCATTGCATATAGATCAATGATGCTGCAATACTACACATTTATTACATTTTATTACCTTTTTAAACTAGTTTTCATTCACCATTGCTGTTGGAAGACCATTTCAGAACTTAATTTCTGTGATTAGAAACTTATTTTTGCTTTATTGCAGACCTGTGCCTACTACTGGGACTGATTCTGACAAAGATTAACTGAAATGAGTAGGAGTTTTTCTTGGAGAAGGACTGATGATTAAACTTTAAAATATGTAATGCATTAGGAAGCTCCCAAAATGAGATCTCAACCGGTGGGAGTTTTTATGGTTCCATTACTACAGCTCTTTTAAACACACAATGCTGAGTTAACTATTGGTGAGCCTGAACCATCATTCCAGCCATGTTGTACCTCAGCCTGCTTCCTGCAGCTGGTTTCTTTTGCAGGTCAGCACATCTTAGCTGGGCTGCCCAGCTTGACTTAGCCCCAGTATTGTTGCTGTTGCAAATAAATGAGACTTTTCCTTTCTGCTACACTTTTAGTCAATGTGCAGCTGAGTGCTAAAGCTTCTTTGCAGTCTTAACACAAAACCTGCACAATTCCAACTTGCATTTCAGTCTCCTGCCCATCAGTAGCAGATGACAGCCATACAGCAGAACTGAGATGTGACTCATATGTATCATTACTCTCCATTATATTATGGTTTGCGTAGGGCTTATGTCCAGCTGAGTAGGTGGCACTGGGGTTTACTAAAAGTCTGTAATTTTAAAAATTATTTAGATAATTATTTAGAGAAGACTTTAACCTGATTAATGGTATCTGTGTACAACACTGCAGAAATCAACACAAGACATCAGAAGAGTTGGTGAAGAGGTGAATTTTGAAGAAAAAGCAACCTCTGACATAAGTGGTAGGAAGAATGGATTTTTAGTTGGGTTTTTTTTTGTAAAAAAACCCTACTAATTAGAGTCCCATAACTGTCTGTAAGAATTAAAGGAGAAAACATCCCTTTGGAGCCGTTTTTCTTACCATCTGTGGTCTCATAAGTTTCATGCAGCCACTAAATTTACTGTTTAATGTTGGTTTGTTCTGTAGGGCATTGGGACCATGACCAGGTCTTCATTGAGCAGTAGGCCTTGAAAATAAGATATAAAAAGAGAGCTGTGGACCCTGAGCTGTAAAATCCAGTCAAATCAGGAATTTGTTAACAGTGGAGTGATGAAACCTGCTTTTCATGTGCTTCAAGGCCAGTGTTTCCAGAGAATTCCCTCATGTCATAAGTGTGAGATAAGATCCATCTTCATTCTTCCCTTTTATAAGAACACTACTGTCAGCCCAGACACTTATTTTCTGAAAAAGTTCTGAATTAGAAACATGTCTATTTGAAACTGTTCAATGGGCTCTGGGGCTGTAGCTGGCAATGCAGGATGAGCACAAACAAGTACAGGCTGTGCACTCAGAAACCTTTCACCTTAGGAAGACTAGCTATAAGGACAGAGCTACTAAAGATCAGCGAAAGACCTAATTTGAAAACAAATTATGATGTCTTCTGAATGAAGGATTTTCCCTTTGAAAAGGCAGAAAATACAGTGCACATGCATTGCCTGGTGATTCAGGTGTGAAGCAATGCTAAAGAAGTAGATGACACTTCCTGTGGAAGTCTAACAATTTTCTGTGCAAGGATATTACTGAGAGGGTTGGTGGTACAGCCCCACTGCTGCTCGGAAGTGCAAAAGTGTTATTGCAGTGTCCTGCTGTGACCACTGGTGCCTCAATATACAGAATCACAAAATCACAGAGTGGGTCAGGTTGGAAGGGACCACAGGGGATCATTTGGTCCAACTTCCCTGCTTGAGCAGAGTCATCCTAGAGAACGGCACAGGATCATGTCCAAACACTTCCTGAATATCACAGCCTCTCTGGGCAACCTATTCCAGTGGTCAGTCACCTGCGCAGTATAGAAGTTCTTCCTCATGTTCAGGCGAAACTTCCCAAACACCAACTTCTGCAAGAAAAATCCTTCTGAAACTGGTGAAGGATCTGGAGCGCAAGTCCTTTGAGGAAAAGCTGAGGGAGCTGGGGTTGTTTAGTCTGGAGAAATGGAGGTTTATCACACTTTACAACCACCTTGAATGAGGCTGTAGATGGGGGGGCTTATCTCCCAGCTAACAAGCGATAGGATAAGAGGAAACGGCTTCAAGTTGCACCAGTGGAGGTTTCAATTGGGTATTAGGAAAGATTTCTTCAGTGAAAGCGTGGTCAGGGATTTGACCAGGCTACCCATGGAAGTGATAGAATCATAGTCCCTTGAAGTTCAAAAAACATGTGGATCTGGTGCTTATGGACAAGGTTTAATGCTGGACTTGCAAGTGATAGTTAACAGTTGGACTCAGTGATCCAGGAGGTCTTTTCCAACCTGTACGATTCTACAATCCCTGCTCATAGGGATACGCTGTTCTTGAGCTTGGGGGAAAGAAGTGCTCGAATATTGACTAGCTCTCTTGGAACCATCTTCCCTGCAGAACTGGTTCCCATGGGATTCTTTCAAGAAGGCTGCTGAAAGTTAGCTCTCCCAAAGAGCACAGTTGTATTCTTACTCGGTGCCCTCCCTCCTCCATGCAAGATACTGAATCTCATGCCTGCAGTAGCCAAGGCTGCCCCAAACCCTCACATCTGCAACATAGCCTTCCCTGTTTGTTAGTACATGGTCGAACAGCTCACCATTACTCGTTTTTTTCTCCACCTCCTGTGTCAGAAAGTTGTGGCCAACACTTTCCAGAAACCTCCTGGACTGTTTGTGCTTTCTCATGTTGTTTCTCCAGCAGATGTCAGGGTGGTGGAAGTCTTCCACAAGAACCAATGCCTGTGACTTTGTGGCTGCTTCCAGCTCTCTGTAAAAGGCCTCATCTTCTTCCTCTCTGTGATCAGATGGCCTGCAGCAAACACCCACACCTCACCTATAAACTTTAAACCAGCCTATAAACTTTTGACTTGCTCATCACCCACCCAAGACTGAGCTCAATGCAGTTGAAGTGTTGCCTCATTGCATAGAGGGCAAATACAGTGCTGCCCCTCCCTGGTCTGTTTCCTGAAGAGTGTGTAGCCCTTCACACAAGATAGAGCAGCTCTGAACGATGACAGATAGCCCTGTGCTTTAAATGCCAAAGGAGCCATAGCTACACTAGAATTCATACTTTGCCCCACTGTTGTTAGCAACAGAAAGGTTTAGCTGGAAAAATTAAAATTAACACAGACACAGTCTAGTAGAATTGTATTCCTTCTGGTTTTGAGAATGATGTAAGTTCTCTTTAACGGATAGACCTACAACATCAAATATTTAGAGAGGTTCTTAGCATTAAAAATTAATACACATCAGTGCACAGTGCATACAAGACAATTAGTTAGCTGACATTTATAGTATATATGCAATTACTGTGTATGCAAATATTATATGAACTTGAATGAGCAAATACAGGTGCATGTGTGTAATGAAACTGTATTTAAAAAGCTTAGCCTCTTGTCTGTCCTCTTCTCTAGGGAATGCAATGGCATATCTGAGACAGCCAGGCTGTTACTAAACAGCGGGAAAATTGCTTTTGAAACTTGTGCTTGGAAAAAATATTCTTCCTTGATGTGAAAATCAATTTGCTTTTGGGAGTGCAAGGATGCAAAAAATGTTATTCTTCAAATGAAAATAGTTTTTTAAAAAAGTGCTTCTGTAGTAGACTAATTAGTTTGCTATCTAAAATGTTTTGTTTCACACCTGATTTCTTTTCTAAATATATAAATACCAGCTAGCATTTTAAAGCTTCTGTAACTGTGAATGGCTCTGCTGTCTCTCACTGCAAGCTACATTTTTATTACTTCTTCCCAAGAAATTTATTTTGCTGACATAGGCCCTAATCCAGTAAAGTGTTAAAACATATGCTTAATTTTAAGTGAGTTGAATAAAGCCAACTAAACTTTCCTATGCCTAAATCTAAGTACAAATTTGTGTTTGGCTTAGCTGGGGTTATAGATTTTGGGTTATCATCTAGAGGGCTTTGTGTGTTTTGCAGAATGGATACCCTCCTGAAGGAAGAACAGAGTTTTGTGGAGTTCTAAGGTATTTTGTTATTATCAGAAGATCCTGAGATGAGAAAGTGCCTACATGTGAACACTAAAACTTTTGGACATGAATGCATTCCTTTAAATATGTATGTCATGCATCTCCTAACAAACTTCCCACAATTTCCTCTTTTTCTTCTATGTGACAATGGAGTAGCTGAAAACAGCTGCAGTGGTAGCTGATTGTTTTCACGAATTATCACCTTCTTTTCTGTATCAGTTTTCCTAGTTGTATCAAGAATTTTACCTTGGAAAAGAGATGACCTTTCTTCATCATAGTGAGCTGATGATTTGGAAGTTTAGTATTTCTTAATATTTTGTTCTGTGACACTGAAACATTTTTAACTGTGGGTGCACACAAGTGATCTTTTCCCACAGAAAGGGTGAAACCACGGGAACTTATGACTGAAACATAGCTCAATTTGGAACTCGGAAGTCACACACATAGAACAGGAACTTGAGGATTCTGATGCAGTAGCTAGAGGACAGCTGGTTACATAGAGAAATGCATTTCCACAATTTTCACTTCTGCTGGCAATCTCAGACAGACCTAGGACACATTGGACCTGGAAAAAGCTGCCTTCTCCTTTCAAGGGCTTGCATGAGACTCAGAAGGAGACAAACTGGTACAGTGCACATATAAGATCACATGATTGATTGTTTTGTTACACCAGGGAGTTTTCCACTCAAAAGGGGGATCCAGCACCATCTTCTTCAAAACTGACTTTGTCTAATACCTATCAGCAGTAGAAAGCTCTGAGTTGCCTTTTTTTTTTTTTATGTGGGATGGCTTAAAGGCTTTTTGTGTTTCATTTGTACCATGCAAGCTGTCAAGTACTGCAGCTGAAGAGAAGAAAGAATGCAGAGAATTTGTACCAAGCTTTAATTTTCCTTAATAGCAGGCACAGGATTTGTTCAGAGAGTTTTATTATTGGGTGATAAGGTAATTACAGCGGTGGGGCAGAGGGCCAGAAGATGACAGAGAAATCTAATACCATGAAATATTTAGGTTTAGGGAGTACTCTGGGCTGTTTTTAAAATTATAGCATCCACGAACAAACAACTTCCTGCACATTTAGGGAAATTTAAACACAATATAATTATTGCATCTTGTGTGTTAACATATATAATAAGATTAAGTATCTTGCAGTTTGAACTCTCGTTTCTCACATTTACAAAATGTGTAAAGGGAAGGGATTTGGCTGAAGTCACTGAGACAGAAGAGGTTAAAATCAGTAGGTAGACAAAGAAAGAGCTGTAAGACATTCTGCAAGGGTTCTTACTATGAAAACATTCATACCTGATTTGTATCTGGAACAGGCAAGTCATTTGTTTGGACTTCAAGGTAGGTTTCCTGTCTCAACTCAGCAAGTAATACCTGTCCAGAAACACTTAAACCCATTCTTTGTCTCAGGTTTCAACACAGCACAAAGTCTAAGTAAACTTAAACTGAATAAAGATGGACTTCAGCAAGAGACTAAAGGTGTCTTTCTGATTGAGACCCTATAGCCATGTAGGAATTATATATCAGTATTACATAAATCTTAAGAAAATTAGGAATAAATTTTTATCATTACTTTTTACTCCATTTCCCACAAAACATAGGAAACAGTGGATTTAGGAAGAAACGTGATCTGTGTTTCTCCTGAAGAATTTTGAAGCCTCAGATGGTCCTGGCTTTTTATATTTTATGTCATTGAATTATCAAAAATAGTTTTAATAAAAAAGGTTTATAGTAGCATTAAGTAGTACTAAATTTACTCCCTAGTAGCTACTGACTCAACTGTATGTCATATGAACATATTGAACTCTGACATATTCATATGTCATTGAACATATAAACTTTGATTCACAAATTTTTAATTCCCTTATTCAGAGCACTGAAAGATGTGTCAAGGATGCACTTTTCCCTACTTTCTCAAAAGATTGATTTCATATTACTGTCTTTCTCAGTTCTAAAACAATTATTAAAAAACAAACTTCAGAATTGCTTTGGGTAGACAAAGATATTTTCCTTCCATATTCTCCTAAGATGCTCATGATCAATATGAACAAGTATGGTTTTTTGTAATGCAAAAGTCTTACTAAGTCTCAAAACATGGTATTTCTGCACATCATTTTTATACATAGACTACAGTAATGCTCCACTGTAGCACAGGTCCCTGTGCTTTTACAACTGAAAAGCCTGGATAGGCTGGCTGCCCTCAATCTCAATGGATTTTCCTTCAGCAAAGGCCTTATCCAAATCTCGTGAAACTGCTAGAATTCATGAACCACTAAGGCACCTCTTAATCACATCCTTATCGCAAATGTCATGTTTGCGCTCCACTCCCAAATAGATGAGCTGCTAGGACGTGAAAAAGCTGGTGCTATCTTGAAGAAAGGACGGCAGCAACCTGGAAAAGAAGGGAGTCTCAACAGTAATAACAGGAGCTGTTTGTGCTCTGCAGATTGCAAAGAAAAACATCAGGGCACAGCAGCTTTTTGTAACTGCACACAGCTGGTAACTTCCACATGGAATGGGAGAAGTACAGTGCTGAAATTTCTTGTGAAATAAGGTGAATTTCTGTATTTACTTGTCATGTTATTAATTTAAATTCTATTTGTTTTTGTAGGAAAAGCTGTGGTTGCAACCTCAGGCTAGGAGCTTGCAAGGACTGTCCTTGGCCAATGAATGCTTCTTCTGCTTTTGTCGCCCTTGCAATAGGAGGACTGACAGACCTTCTGTCTAGAAGAACATAAAATAAATTGCCAGTTGAATGTTTAATGGAAAAGGGTCTTTAAAGCTGTCAATGCTACCACCTTCTACTGTGGAAGATGGCTTTTATACTCAGCTTCAGAAATAATTATGCCAGTTGTGGATTTAAACTGAACTCCTCCTCTTTGTTTTCTAAAGAGCATTCTAGGGAAATTTCAGCATCAGAATTGTCAGCAGCAAGCTGATGAAGTTGACTGTACTTAGTAGAAATATGTACAATATGTATAGAATATATATACAATGTGTACAATATGTATAGAATAATTCCCCAAACTTATTCAAAATTTCATTTTCTAGCAGAAAAAAATATTAACAGTCTGATGAAGGTTTAAAAAACATGAATTCATACTTTCTATGTCAAAAAGGGGGGTAATCTCTACAATCTTCAGGGAAAGAAGCAAGGCCTGTGCCTGACTGATGACTGAGCTTTGATTTGCACCATGGTAAGAGTTACACATATAATGTACTATTAGATCTGCCTAGTTCTTGTTTCAGATATACAGGAAAACAGGTAATTTCTGAATCTCTCTACAAAAACCTAATATCCTAAATAGTTGTTCTTTGATTTTGGAAAAGTGCTAAAAATTGATTCAAAATTTGCTGCTATAGGAGGAGAGAAGAGCTACAGTAGCAATGGGCTCAGACATAGTTGTGGTGTGGGGAGTCTGGAAAAGGTGGGGAGGGACAGTGCAGCTCACTCACATGATCCCAGTAGTTAAGCATTGCAGTAAATACCGCTGATAGCACAGCGAGAGATGGTCTCACTTTCCTGTGGTAAATCCCTGTTTTAGCAACTGTAGGCAAAAGGGTCAAATATTTAATTTGGTATTAAACATAGCAAAACAAACTGAGTCTCTTACACACAAAACATATTCATGGAAGTATATTATCTTATCTATCTGAAAGGTCAGGAATGGCTTAACTAAGTTTGAAACAGTTGTGCTGGAAGAGCTAAAGAGCAGGGTGTTTGAGCAATGACCAGGCAGACTATCAACTGTCTACAGGACAGGTGGTAAAAGACAAAGGTTTGTTTAATGTACCTGGACACTTGGAGTAGGGCAACCCCTGGTACAGCTGTGACCTGATGTTCCCACTGCATCTTCTTTCCAGTTGCCCTA
The DNA here is from genome assembly GCA_013399455.1 of Anthoscopus minutus. Taxonomy (NCBI): domain Eukaryota; kingdom Metazoa; phylum Chordata; class Aves; order Passeriformes; family Paridae; genus Anthoscopus; species Anthoscopus minutus. The sequence continues at coordinate 143,940 of VWYI01004987.1, read as the reverse complement.
TTACCCATTTTTGTAATTCTCTGTAATAATTTCTGTCTCAGTTTGGGGAAATACTATTTTGTTTACAACAAACAAACCAATTCCAGTGACTCTTAGCCCTGTATAAGCTGGACACAGAATAGGCTGAACAGCAAGGTTTGGAGACATGTGTTTCATGCTCCATGCTGCTGATGTAGAAAAGAACTCCAGACTTCTCTGTTGCAGCTTATGAAAACAATTGATTCTTACTGGAATGTATATATGTACACCCACACACCCCCCTGTTTTTCCACATTTTGTGAGGGGAAAAAAAGGTGTCTTCCTCTTCCCCTTTTTTATGTTTTTCCCCCTCATAGCATAACAACTCACTATTAGACTCCTTGGTATTCTTTCTCTCTCTCTCTCTCTGCCTACTCTAAGCACTCAGTCCTTGCAGTTTCTTCCCTTGGGATTCTGGCAGCTTTAACTAAATGTAGTTGAGAGGGATTTTTTCACTTGTTAATGCCTTCATTTGGAAAATGCATTTCCAATCATTTCTGCAAATATTCATTGTTTCAATGGCAAGGTTAACTTTATTACTTGTAACAGAACACTTAGCCTAAATTGTCACAAATAATTCAGGTCCCACCTACAGTGTGCTAGATTTTTTATTAGTTCATGTCATTCACTGTTACAATTGTTAATTGGCCAGCCTAACAGCAGAGGTCTTGCAAAAAAAGCGCAGCTCTACTTGTTACACCTCTGAAATGGATAGTGCAAGGGATAGCTTTAAGATTTGAGATGATTATGGCCTGGCCATTTTGTAGTACCTTTCACACACTGGCATGTGCTGGAAATCACTGGTGCCTCTGAGAGTTAAGGTGGTGGAGAAAATCTTTCTGTTGATTTCAGCCCAGCCCCACTGTATGGGAAAAGTTGAAAGCTTCAGCACATTCCATTCCTTGCTAGGTCCTATTCTAAGTTGCAGGGTTTCAGGCAGTTTCCCTCTGATATAGATCATAAAGAGTACTTTGAAATTATTTCTGTGTCTGACTGTATATTTCAGAGTAAGATGACATAAGAATGGATGGATGGACTGTTGTTAAACAACATGGGCAGCACCTGCTCACTCCAAGGAGAAGGAGGATTCAAGAGATGCAGGAAGAAAGCAAATATAGGAAGAGTAAGAAGTAGATAGTGTAAAAGGTATCACAGCCCCAAAACTCAAGTGATTTATGGGATGATTTTACAGTATCATGAGAAAGTTGTCTTTTCACTGGAGCTGAAATTTCCCAAATTACAGAAATACAAAGACCTACTTGGATACCCCACTAAAATTAAGGATGCCTGTCGTGGACTGGGCCAGGGTGTTGGTGGAGCTGGGGGGAAGAGGGATTCACCAGCATACCGGGCCCTGTTCGCCTGGCGGCATTTTTGGGAGATGATTAGTCAGAGCTCTGCCTCAGAGAGATGATGGAAATCACGTTGTCTGTGTGGAGTAAGCGCTCCTATTTCTGATAGAAAGGGTCGGGCAATTCCCACGACACAACCGTTTTGCATATAAACTGGGGGGGCGGGGGGCTTAATTAATATTAATTTTCTGAGGGGTTTTTTTTTCCCTTGCAGATGCTGCCCTTCCTTCCCCAGCCCTTTCAGACCCTGCTCGCTTTCCAGGCGGGCAGCCCACCTACACGCCACTGCCGCTTCCCCCTCTCCCTCCTCTGGCGCTGGGCCAGGCGGAGCAGTGGCGGCAAGGCAGAAAGGGGCCGCTGTACGTTCCCGCGCATCCTGGTGTCCCGCTGGCGCCCCGCTGGCGTCCCGCCGGTGTCCCTGGAGCGCTGAGGGGGAGGTGCTGCTCCCGCCCCGCCCTGAGGGCGGAGCCGGCGGAGGCACCGCCCACGCGCCCCCGCCTCCTCCCCGGCGCCCATTGGCGCGCGGCGCATCCCCGTTAGTGCTCGCGGCGAGTTCTCGCGTTGCTGGGGCCGCCGCCGCCATATTGTCGCTCTATTTTGATTCGGAGCGCAGCGAGCGCGGGGGGGAGGGGGCCGGGAGCGGCGCGCGGCCCCAGCGGCGGCTCCGGCTGAGTGGGAGCGGCGCCGCCACAGGCACCGCACGCACACCCTCACACATCCCCAGCCCGCCCCGCCCGCCGCCGCGGCAGCACGGACCCCTGCCGTGCTTCCTCCTACTCCTCCTTCCTCCTCCTCCGCCTCCTCCCCCCGCGGAGCGGAACGGCACGGCGGCGGCGGGAGGCTGCGGAGCGGGTCGGGTCGGCGGGGTCCCCCCTGCCGGGCAGAGGCGGCGGCGGCGCTGGTGGCGGTAGTGGCGGCGGCTGCTGCCGTGGTGGTGGGGGAGGCGGCGGCGGAGGAGGAGGAGGAGGAGAAGCAGCAGCAGGGTAAGGCTGATCCCGCCGAGGCGGGCCTGGTGGTGGCTCCCCGGGCCGGTTTCCTGGTCCAATCCCCGGGGGGCCGTCAGGGGCGGGGAGCTGGGGCTCCCGCGGCCGCTCAGCGCGCCCCGGGCTGTGTCCGGGTGAGGAAGACAGGGAAGGCCTGTGCTCGGGGAGGGAGCAGCCCCGGCACCCCGCTCGTGCCGGCGTGCTGGGGTGGGGTGGGAGAGCGGGGACGGGAAGCCTCCGCGCAGTGGGGCGTTCAGCGAGAGATGGAAACTTATTTTCCTTCGCGAGTCACTGGAGCTTTCCGACGCGNTGCGTGAGGGGAGGGGGAAGAGAGAGAGGGAGGGGCTGGCCCGGCGGCTGGCAGGTGACAGGTGTGAGTGCACTGGGTGAGACTCCGCCATTTGAGGATGAGTACCCAAGTGTCCGAGGTGTGAGGTTTTGGTGACCCATGTCTTTGCGGGGGCTGGCTGGGCTCGACTCCATATATAGTATATTTGGGACGTTGGTTTCCATTATCGAGTCAGTTTAATTGTCGAGTAGAAATTCTTGAAATGGTTCTAATAAGAGGGGTTTTGCAGAGAGGAGATGCATACGGTTTCTCATTTTCTTCCCTTTTAATGTTTTATCCCTCTGTGAGACGAGGGAATGCTTTGTGGAGGTGTATAGTACTCTGTCTCATTCATTGGAAAGCTGAATGTGTGAAAACTCTGAAACCTCAGTCCTGTTAGATGTAGACCTTCTGCCCCTTCAGGGCAGAAACGTGGTGTTCTTTGTGCTGTGCCTGGTGGCTCTGCAAAGCCTCGTTTGTTCCCAAGACCTGTAGGTGTCTCTGTATTAATGGTGGTACGCACATTAAAAGGAATTCCATAGGGATGCATCTTAGCAAGGAGTGGGTTTCAGGTGTGGGTTTCTTGTCATAAGTTTAGGATATCTGATATAGACTTGATAAAGCCATTTCTGAAGTTCACCTGTAGAATGCTGAAAATAGTGCTATAATTTTCAATATTCTAACATATGCATGCTAAACATCAGCCTAAGTATTTCTCTTGGGCTGCTCAGATTAGTTCATGTTATGATTTTACCCACCAAAATGGTACTGTTCATGCACTACTTTGTAAGGAGGGCTAATAATGTTGTAGCAATAGCATTATACTCATAATGGGCCAGAATTTGCTGAAGTCAGGAATAATTTTCAGCTTAACTATTGATTTGCCTGGTAATTAGGCATTTGTGTTTCACATACATATTTCAATGTTTTGTTCTTTACCTATACTGTTGTAATTGGGTTTTGTCAAACTTCAGAATTCTGATACCTGTATTTAGCAAGAGGGAAGTTCCACTGACACATTAGGAGAGGCATGTCATCAGCTTCAGTAAGTTCTGGTCTCCATTTTAAATGAAAATTTCAGTCAGTTATGACTGTGATCCACATGTTAAATTTGGGAATTCTTAACTGTACACAGTACCTTGGCTTGTGCTGCATCAGAATGAACTCTCAGTTGAGTCTCAATTTCTTGTAAAAGCTAAGACCTGATTGGTTTTTCTTATGTTGCTTCACAGGGGAGAGAGCTTGCAAAGGGGGAGAGGTAAGGAAGGTGGTTGGGGCAGGCACTCAGTCTGGGTCATCCCAATTTTCTGTTTCAGAGATACTTGATAACGCATCATCCCTATCATTACATGTGGGGGCAGTGCCATCTTGCTATGCTCTGCTATGATATCCTTGCTTATGCCAGCTTTTCAAGACTGGGAAATGCAAACCATTATCTTTCTCAATATAAGAGAAGTCAAATGGTTCTATTCCTTTATATCTGCTGATACAATAATAGAATTCTTGAAAATGAGCACTCTTCCTATGACAGTGTCCTGGTAGAAACTTCTCTTTTCCAGAAGTGACAGAATGGAAGAAGATAGTGGTTTTCCTCACCATGGCATTGCTTTGAAGGCAAAGGTCTTTTGTTTTGTAATAGTTTTTGGTGTTATAGGTAACTGATAACATTTCTTGAGTCTTGTGGAATTAAACCTGTCATCTGGTGAAGAGAATATTCTCAGCAAAAAGAAATATACATTTCTTTTTTTGCTAGGCAGCTTGAAGAGCTATTGCCAAAATATTTCTTTGTGAGAGTGTACTTTGAAACATAAAACTATGTTACTGTCCATCCTGTTGCAAGTGCTGCCTTCTTATCATGATCTTCATGGTTGGAAACACTGGAAGAAATAAGTTGGTCAGACGTGACCTCAAGTTTATGAAATGACTGTAAATTTAGGACTGTGGAATCAGGCTGATCTTTTCTGAACTGCTGCAAGAGGAATGCTGAACGATGTTACTGTTGGTGCTTTTACAGAAAAACAGAACAAAAATTCCAGTGATTCAGAACTGGATTTTTTTTTAAAACTGTATTCAAAACTCAAATATTTAAATGTTTGACATGAAAGGTAACTTTTTTATCACAAATGTATACAGTGATTCAAGCTGGGATTTTCTCACTTCATTGGTGTAGTAGGTTATCTCAATTGGGCAAGAGTGTTCTTTCAGTTTTAAGGAGCAGAAATGCTGCTGGATGCTCTGAGATTCCACATATGTAAATGCAACTGTGAAAGCAAGAAAGGTGTAAGATGTACAACTGGATAATATTTTGTTATAAACTCTTCAATGTCATCAGGGATTTTTCAGTATAATAGTTGTTTCAGTTTCACCCTCCCTTGAGAATGCTTACCAGAAAATCACTGACATAATATTGATGCTTTCCCTGCCAGAAGCTTTTGTACACCTTTATCCTAATTATAACACAATTAGGAATTTATTTTTGTTGAACTGATCAGCAAGTATAACTCTCAATCAAGAAATTGCTGCAAATGCTATATAGACATTTACTAAATGTTCTGGTTTCTGTTACACTGCCTTTAGGTGGTGTTCCTTAATTGGTAGTAATCAGATTCTAGTGAAACCAAGTGAAATAGCTTGACATAAGTAGAGTTAAAAGATCTGTGGGGTTTGTGTGTGGTATCGTGTTATTTGTGGAACATGACTGCTGAATGAACGGCATCACCTGGCATGTTCTGGTTGCTATAGGTGCTGTTAAAGTGTAATTAAATAGTTAATGTTTTTAGACTGTATTAGATTTTTTTGGTGGTTGCAAGAAGTCAAGCATAATTTGGAAATGAGTTTAATAAATTGTAAGTTAATACCTAGTCAGAGAATTTTACCAAAAAAATACTCTTTTTTTGTTTAAAATATACATTTTACTCTAAGAAAAATGCTATGTGGAATAAATTTTTGTAGCAATATGCAAAATGTGTAGTTCTTTTCTGTTCTAAGCACAGATGAAAATCAGATTTCACTGTCTTTAATGATGTGTGGTTTAAAACTCATCCAGATCCTGGTTGTACTATGAACAGGATTTAATTTTTCCATTATTTAAAAATCTGTGTTTCAGTATGGATTTAAACGTTGTGCTCCCTTTAGTGTTTAAAAAAGCATGAACTTAGCAATACTCCATGGCAGAAGAAAACTGTAGGTTGTATGTATGAGTTTTTAAAAAATAATCACCCAAGCAAATAGGACTGTACACCTTTTAGTCGTGATATTGTTAGGTGTGGTAGAATTTACCAAAAATGGGACAAAGCCACTTTATATGCTCACTGCTTTGATGATAAACTTAAGGTAGATTACCATTTAAATTCAAAGTATCTTCTGCTTGTTCCAAGATTAATCAAATCTGGTGCTATGTGGTGCTGGCTGGCTGGCTTCAGGGGCTGCCAATGGAGAAGGCAGAATTCCACCTGCTTTTACTCTCATTAAAAACATGAATTCAAGTTGCTTTTTTTCTACAATGCTGCTGGTTTTCACAAGATTTGTAGAACCTTTTTTATCTGTGAGAATTTATATGTCCTGTAAAATGTACTTGAAAATTATCAGAGGATGCAAATAGTTGTTAAAAGGACAAACAAGATGTGTAAATGGAGCTTCTTTATGAAGCCTCAGCTAACTGGACATGCTAGAAAATAAATTTTGCAGTTTGGGAGTTCAGAATCAGCTATTCTCTTGTGGATAAAAATGTTGAGATGCACCTATTTTCTGTGGGGTTTGTTTTAAGAAATAATTGCTGGTTTGGTATATTTGTGTAGTGTATAAACAGTCTATAATTTGCTTTTCTAAAGTCACAATTCTTGAGCAATTATACTTCATTTAATCTTGTGTCTCAGTAAATTCTGTGCTCATCAAAATTTTAGCAGAGAAATTAGCCAAGGGTCAAGATGTGAAAGATTTTGCATTATAATAATGTTGAACAAAAGTTAAACTTGTTACAGTTGATGGCTTCATTAAGATCATCTCATTAGGGTAAAGTTTTGCATGAATTTAGCAGTTACCTGCACTTTGCTGCCAGTTGTCTGTGAGGTAAGAACCAGGTATGAAGTGCTGTATTCTTTTCTTTAGTCGGTGGTTAGAGGACATGAGAGGTTAGGTATATTGTGGCCAGTGCTTGGAAGAGAGTGGTAAGATAGCTGGCATCTGGGATAGAGGTGGGATGTGACTAGTTGGAGCATAGGGGCATGGCTGAGACAGAGAGAAAATCTGTGGCAAACAGGACAATATTACTTTTGCTGTTCCTGCAACAGCACCCTGAACAAAGATCACATTAGAATGGGTTCTTAAGAAGATGAAGATTTAAAAAAAACATTTGGTGATATTTTTGCTTCCACTCATTATGGAGCCTCTTGAGCTGTGCCTGCCCTTGTGTTTGTGTGGGTCTGATTCAACAGGAGTGCCTAGACTGACACAGTGTGTGAAGCAGCAGGGGGCAAGAATGCACATGAGTAAGGGAGGAGTTGCATAAGTGCGGAAGAGAGACATGTTCTGCTCAAAATCCAGTATCAAAAACATTATTTTATTGTTACATAATATATAGTTACAGTTTCTTTAGATAGTGTGACTTACATGTTGGTTGCATGCTGGTAATATGATTCAATGGTGTCTCTGTGGGCTGTTGCATGCAATGGTACATGTGATGTACTCCCAGGTCTAACTGATTTATTTGTGAAGATGAGCCATGGTAGTAGCAAATTGTTTTAGTAAGCCTGAAATTATTTATTTTTTAATATAGATTTATAACAGACTAAAGATTTTATGGAGTTTTTTGAGTCTTGAAATAAGCATTTGCCTGGTACACCTCTATTTTGTCCATAGTGCTAGCAGAAATGGACAAGAAATCACTGGCAGATAGGAAATACTCTTTCACAGCAACCTTTTAATTTTATTTGCTGCAGCCTGTCTTTATTGTTCAGGAATATGCTTTCCTGTTAGCAGGTATTTTCATAAGTGACTTGTAGAAAGATCAAGCATAAATATGTTTAGAGAGTAACTCTTAGAGACTGCCAAAGCTAGGGCTTTAGAGTGCATTTTTAGAGGAAACTGTACTGTGTGTAAACATCTCTTGCTGATCCGTCTGTTTATCAATGTGTTCTCAGAATGTCTTTTTTAACATGGTAAACGAGACAGGTTTAGTAAAGTAACTAAAAGAATACATTGAGTTTCAAACTGTAACTGTGTCACAGACAGTAGTTACTTATCTCTTGCCTTAGGAGCTGAAGTACATTCAGATAAATCATCTCCTTTCTTGAAGCTGTTTGGGTTCTGGAAATCGATTTCTGTTTTGTACTGAAGGCTAGAAATGCAGAAAAGTCTTTCCATGTGTAAGTCGTAAGCCTGATTTACCCAGGTTGAAAAAAAATGAACTGGTTCACCTATGTATAGGAAAAAAACACCACACAATTAAAGAAATATTTAAGTTGTACTTAAGCTGTATTTAAGTGTGGACTGTAACTGTATCTCTTGTCAATTCATATTGTGTTTAAACTCTTTAAGAGCTGAAGTCTCCCTTCCCTCTGTCCATGCTGTGCCACATGTCTCTTTTTTCAGTACTCTCCTGTCTTTTTACAGCATTCATAGTTTTTTCTGTTTATTTTTTCTTTACTCTTTGAAAACTCTGTGCCATGCAGAATTTATCTCCTTCAACCACTTTACTGACTTTATTTGTAGATGAGCTAGAAAAGAGGAAATCTGGTCATGCATATACACTCCGTTTAGCTTGCCTAGGCATGCTGATCTATACTTGATAGCTGAAGCATTAGTGCCCTCTTGTTTAGATTTCACTTTGTCATTCTTTTTTGTTCTAGTCTTTCTTGGATACCTTTTTTATGAGACCCATTCAAAACTTGTCATTTTATTCCCATTTTGTCTCTTCAGAGTATCATTGCTAAGTTTGCCCCTGTTTCATTTAGGCATTCCTGAGAGAATGATAGGAAAAAAAGGATCTTGAGTTCTGTACTTGGATTTCTTTTGATTCATTTAATGGGTTCAAAATGCAACTTTCCATTTGTTGAACAAGCATTTGTTTTTCAAAGGGAATAGTAGGTTATCTTTCTTAAAGAGCCTTCTTAAGTCTTAACAGCCTTAAGCCTGGGAACAGTCTCCAGGGACTCAGCAAAAGTGCTTTAGGTTGACAAGTACAAAGCAGTAAAAAATCTGGTGTCTTGCTTTTATCTTTTTATTTTTTAAGTACTATTCTTGTTTTTGGTAAATAGGAATAAGATTATTTGGTATGCACAGAGTTGTGTATTTAAAACTGTATTACTGTAATAACTGCCAATACCAGATTATTGTATTGTATTGGCTAGAATTCAGCCTGGATTAGGCCCTTTTGTGCAAGGCAGTATATAAATATTTATTAAATAAGTTAGTCCTAGGCGAGCTTGCAGTCCCATGAATAAAAAATTTGTTTACCTAGGTACATATATTGGATTAGATAAAGACGTTTAGCAAAGTATTTTTATCTTTTATTAGGCCTGTTAGTTCTCCAGTCACTTTAAAATTGTTCCAGTCTTTAAAAATTAATTAAAACTGTCTTTGATAGCTGTAATTCATTTAGTGATGTTTTGACTTGACTTGTAATATTTGTCTGGCAAATTCATAGAAGAGTTATGAAATTACTTGAATTAGACCCTCACTAGCTTGTATTCATTGGTAGCTGCTTGGGGTAGAGGTTGGTGTATCAAAGCTGAGAGTTGAAGGTTATCACAGTAGATCACATCTGTGACACACTTGTGGCTTCGCTCAGAATGAGAACTTTTTGTTTCTTCAGAAAATGAGTTGAATACAAGGAAAATTTAACCACGAGCAATTTCTTAAAAAATATATTTTATTTTGTTCTATGTCTGAGTTAAAACTTAGTATGAACATATGTGTAAAAAAGGTTGCTAAAGGATCAGTTTTTGTGTCTCTACAGGAAGCTCACTTTGATCTTTCTTTCCCATGTGTAAAGTGCAACACTTTTTTTTTATGTTCTTCTTCCACAATATCTGGTGAAGGAGTAAAAAAGAAATTGTAAGCAACAGGTGAAAGCTGTTATTTGGATTGTGGAAATTCCTGTTCTTTCCAGTCTCTTGTGTCTAGCAGGTGATGTGTTAAGCAGCAGTGTTCAGATAAAATACCCATTATTTGTTTCTTCTTTTCCCCTGCATAGGGCTGAAAACCCCTGTGGTTTCCAGATCAAAAGGAAAATATAGTTTCTACCAGTTATGCTTTCATACATATACTGTGGAGGAAAAATGTCAATTTAACAATGTGGTATCTTTGCTGTTCTGATGACATTGGTCTTGTCAAAGCTGGGAAAGGTGCCTGCATGGCTGCATGATTTTGGATAGATGGAAGAGTGTCATCCTTCCATAATGCAGCAGTCTGCATAAGGAGATTGCTTGTGTAGTGCAGTTATGTGTGCAGAATGGTGTTATCTTTCTGGAAGAGCTGCAACGTTGAGTGAGTAGTTTTGGTTTATTGATACAAAAATGCTTTAGCTGCCATGAAATGGCATGAAAATGCTTTTGCTATTTTGTCAGTATTCTGCCATTCATGTCAGTACATTAATTACTCTTGAAGTAATATAACAAAATGTCTTTGAGATAGGAGGTTTAGAGCAAAAAAAGGAAGAACACAAGTGTTCGTGAGCATCAGGAGCCATTGATACTTGACTGTGACTGAACAGGGAAGTTTGCTTTCACTGACACAAGCAGCTGGTCCCTTGTTCTGGTCTCATCTGTCTGTGAGCCAGGGCAGTTTCTGTATGGGTGGTTAGAAAATTAACCAGATTGCTATTTAATTTAGGTGATCTCTGGGTGCTGAGGAGCTGCTGGATAAGTCTGGTAGCCTCTTGTAACTTCACACTGAGAGGGTTGTTTTGCACTACGTCAGTGACAGGGTGTGTATTTGCCATCCTTTCCTCTGAGTTCACTCATGTGATTTTACTATGAGCCCACAAATAGGTTTCTTTGCAAAACTGAGGTATTGTAGAAAACCCAGAAGAATAGATATATAGAAGAAATAAGAGTTAATTGAGCTGTTATTGTGGATGATGAAAGTCCCTCATGAAACTGTAGACCTGAGAGTGGTCCTGTGAGAAGCAGGAAGACCAGTTCAGGGAATCATCCCTATGCACTGTGGCACTGCAGCTGTTCAGAGTCACCAACTGAAATACTGAAAAGGTGTAAATTAAAAACTAGCCCTTCAAAAAGTAGAACTAGCTTCATTAATTTAACTAACTTCGTTAGCTGAACTAACTTCACCACAGAACCCACGTATGTGGGTAAAATCTTCAGTAGTGACCTACCTGAATGAAAGGTGGTAACAGTAAATTTTCTCCTCTTATTTGGACATAATCAAGAAGTCTTAAGTGCTTTCAACAGCTGTATTTTAATTAGCTCTAAGTGATGGTGCCTGCAAGAATCCTAGCAGTCTTCTCTTTGTCATTAAGGAACATTTTCTAAGTTAAATGCAGTAGTCCAGTTCACAGTGCCGTTGAAAATTCAGGTCCCACTGAAACTTGTGAAAGTGTGGCTAATAGGTAGGTGTAAGTGCAGTGAGTTATGGAAACTATGGAAAGAGAGAAAGATTGAGAGAAAAGGTGCAGCACTTGTTGACTCTTGAGGAAGAGTGTGGTTAAAATAGGATAGCAAAACAGATATTTTATAATGATTTTCATGTTTCACCTGTGTACTACAAGGGAGCATTATTTTTAGCCTAGAGTTGAAGCCTTTTGTAACCTTTAATGGTTATAAGACAAAACTAGTGGATCTCTTAAATGATAATCTGCTATTCAACCATATTAATGAATACAAAGCTGCATTTAAAGATAAGTAAATTAAAACTAGTGTTTTCTTTCCTTCAGTTGCAGATTTTGAATGGACTCTGGAACTCAGCAGTAGTTGCTAATCTGGCCTTCATGTTCAGATTCAAGGCTGAGATATAGCAACAACTTCTACAAGCTAAAGCTTAGGCTGTGATTTCTTGCATGTTTTCTTGATTGTGTTTATTATAGTGATTTTGCTTGATTTCTTACGGGTTTTGATTGCCAGTAGTTTTGCTGTGACAAGAGAGTGTCTTAAAGTCAAGGTTCCACCTGATGGAGTTAGCAGAGTTGATGGAGCTACAGGCTTCCATCCTGTTGAAACTGGCCAAAAGAACAGGCCAAAATGAAGCTTATGCTGCTTCACTGCAGAGCCAGGGTCAGCTCTCTGGAAAGTGTTTTCCACTCCCCATCAATGAGCGGGGAAATTTTTGCCAACACTGCAACTTGCCTCAAAATAATATAGTTTATACCTAGAGGAAGACTTCATCTAGAAAAATATTCAGAGTTATACTAGCGTAGGACCTTGTTAGCTAAAAAATTTGTCTTCATGTTTGAAGTTTTTAAAAGTCTTGGACAAAACAGTATTTCAGCATTGTCTGTGTGACTTCAAGCTGCTGCCTGCTTGTGATAAGAGCAAGTCATCACCTTACACTGTCATATCAGTGAATGCTGCAGAATGCCTGCAGTGACTATGCAGACTGTTGAAATTCACAGATTTCAAAAGCCCTTTCCCATTTTATGTTTTACTATTGCCACCTTTTCTGGCTATTGTAGCTTGTTTTCTGGTATGGATTGACTGGGATTTTATGGATTGACTATATCCCAGTCATTATGGATTGACTGGGATTTTAAATTGATTTAGGAAAAGCCTAGCAGTGCAGCTTTGTTTGCCTCTTGAACTTAAGAATTTGTTGTCACTCCTTTATCATCCTTTCTGAACTTCTTGTGAGAATGAAACTCTATGAAATTGGGAGGAATAGTACTTAGTTTGCTATTTATTTATGGGGGGAAACGATGGTGATGTCACAAAATTAAAGCATGAGGTTGTTTGTTTTTTTTTTTATACTTTGGTTCTTGCCAGTTCCTCTGAAAAGTCCCCATCTACATTTTTCAATTATGCCTGCCTGTAACCTATGGCTTATTATTTTTGCAGGACAAGCATTAGGAAATTGAGATGAGTGAAAAAT
>VWYI01004987.1:41616-130676 GCA_013399455.1 Anthoscopus minutus | reverse complement strand
ATTTCTGCACTTTTCTTTGCTTCTCTCTCCACAGTTTACTAAGAGGGCCTGGAATAGAAACCACACAAGGACAAAACCTTAATTTCAAGTCCTCTGGATTTTTTATGTGACTTTTAGTCCTGTGTAAAACTTACTGCTGCTGTGGAACTCTTTTTTCTTCCCAAGTGATGTGACAAAGTGGAAGACCTTACAAGGCTAAAAGCTCTTTGCTCACCTGGCGCTATGAGGCATCTTCTCTATTCTTTCTCAGCTTTCCTATTACTTTTCCTTGTCCACCTTTTTCAGGGCAGGTTACTTACTTAGTTAATTTTTGCTTTTTGAGTAGATAGTTGTCTTGTGAGTATGCATCTGTTGTCAGGGTTCTTGTATGGTTTTTTAGTTTTAAAGGTAGGAAAAAAGTAGATGATAAGTTAGTTTATAAAAGGGTTAATGATCATCTTTTAAAGGCTATAACAGGAGGGAACATAGGTACTGAGGTGTTGGAGACATTTCAGTGCTTCTTGGCTTTCCTCTCCCTTGTTAATCTCCTTTCCCCAAATCCTGTGTGGAGTAAAATGCAGAAAAAAGGATCAGTGGGATTAGTCCCTTGCATAACAGCAAGTGCACTGATCACATTTTTCTTTGCTTAAGAAAAGGATGGGGAACAACTAGCATTCTTGTCTTCCTTGAAGACATTTCACAGTGAAACATGAGAAACCTAGAAAAAAATAGGAATTTTAAAAATTATGTATTATCAGTTCCTTGATGGGAAATCTGTATCTTATTTTACAAGAAAAGTATGAGAAGCTAACTAGGAGCTAGAGGAAGATGTCTGTCTTTTACTTTTCCCTACTTGTGCATCAAGTAGGGCCTTGGAAGAAAAGCAGCAGGAAAACCAAGTTGTGTGGGCACCACTATGAGTATTTCTGTTTGACTCATGCCTATCAGTGTCCGTTACCTCATCTTGGTGTTGGTGGAGGGCTTTTTCCCAGGTTACTGCATGGATTTTTGTTTATTTTTGTCCACTACTACAAATTTGGCAGAAAATAAGTGGAAACTAGAGGCTTCCTCCCAAATATTGCAGTGGTGCTCTTACATTTGTCCTTTTATGTGTTGGTTTGGGAACTAATAGAGAAGAAAGAGAAAACATCAACTAGTTTTCCATGACCACACTTCACCCTTTCTTTCCCCCTTTTCTCGGCAGCTGTCAAAAGTCCTCTACCATTACCCCAGGGATTTCTGCCAGTGCAGTTTCACAGGTGAAGATAACTGCAGATACAAAGTAAAGCTCTGTTAGCCTAAAACTATGGCAGCCCAGCTGCGAGCCTCTTCCTAATATGGACACTCTTTGTATCCAAGGATCTCAATTGCCCTTCTAGAGAAGAGAATTATCAGAAAAGGGGAGTTCTGTGGGCATATTTTTGCTTATTGTACTGTGTTAAATAGCTAAAGGTCTTTTCTTCCCTAACTCTTGGTAGGAGGTTTTCTCTTGCTATTGTGCTACCAATCTTTCTGAAACTTCTTCACTCACTTTCAGTTCAGATGTGTTTTTGACAGAGTTGTTTCCAATTAGCTGCTACCAACTGAAGGAAGTGGTTTGCTGTTATTTACCCTTTGTATTGCTTCTCTGGAGCTTGTATGTTTCCTCCTTCCTCTTATCCACAGGCCTACATTGTTGCTTGTTTGTAACAGCTGCCAGAAGCAGCTTTGCGTGATTGGGCTAGTTTTTTAACTTTTTCAATGTTTATTCTAGTGCTAAGGTAATGTGAAATCAGAAAAGTCAGATTTAGTGTTGAGTAGAGCCTTGATTTTTCTCCCCTGTCTAAGATTGTCCTTAGGAGATAATTAAGGGTGTGATTTGTAAATCAGTGTGAGTTGGCTCTGCTTCTTTCCCTGTGCTCACCCTGGCATTCATCTGACTCAAAGCTAAACTAGCAGAAAATTAACACAACATTATTCCCTATCTTGACTTGCTTCATGAACTGGCTTGCTGCAGAGTCAGATGAATGCCAGAATTGGGCACTCACAGGAGGGGAGGAGAGGGGGAATGCATGTCTGGGAACAGGGGAATGACAGTGGCAGTATTGAATTGTTTTGGAGCAGCATTTTAAGGAGCGGCTGAAATACCCAGCCTTAATGTCATTAGAATATTATGAGTAAATGGTATATTGGTAAAGTATATTGATAAACAAGTCAAGTCCTTGATTAAGATGAGAAGGAATTTATTCTTTTGGCTTCCAGCAGGTATTTATGCAAACACTGGATTTACCAGTGGCACGTCTCACATCAATTAAAGAAATTGTATGAGTTTTGTAAAGGGTGGAAGAATGGAAAAGAAAATAATGAGCCGGCCCAAAAGTAAAGGAAAGTATTCAATCAACCCAGAAGTAAAAGCGTGTTTGAGACGCAATCCTCTGTGCTCCTTGATCAGGAAAGAATACCACGAGGGTTGCTGGGAAATTAAATCAAATCTCAAGAGTTCTTGAAATAAACTGAGTTGTTTCTCAAGGTGAGTCGCACATCATAAATGAGAAGGAAGTAGAAGTTGCCCTTTAGTTATTTGGTTTATCACTGGAGAACACAGGGAAGTTGGAGCTCATGGTACTTGGCTGCTTAGTTATCTACCTGTCTATTCCCTGGCCCAGCAGCTTGAGACCTCTCATTCTGCTTGCATCTGTTTCTGTGAGACATAGGACCTCGGGCTTTCTAAGCAGTACCCAGGTGTCCAATAGAGGGCACACATTTTACTGTTTCGACTCCTCAGTAGTGATAGATGATATCGTTATAATGCGGAGGGTGCAAGTGTTTTCAAAATGATCAATGCACTTCCAAAGAGTGGGTGGTTATTTTTCTTTGCTCATTAGCCTCTTTCCACCTACCCATCTCTATGGAATGGGAGCTAACCATAAGAGATTTTGCCTTTTTGGAGTATGCAGGACAAGGTATTAATGGTCATGCTGGAGGAAAGTGAAAGCATTTGATGCTTTTTTTTTTTGTTCTACTGTCCCAGTTTCACATGTAATTGAGAAAACTTCGAAGCGTGGCAAAATGAGATAAGGAGAGTTTATTTTTGGGTTAGAGGCCTAGCAAGAAAAATTTAAGGAATTTTCTTTAATAATTGTAGTCATTTTTTCAGGAATATACGAGTGAAATGAAGTACAGCAATGGACAAAACTGAAGATCTGCTCAATATGATCAAGCATATATTTTAATTGTACATTTGGTTATTTTGTATCTTTGAGCTTGCTGTTCTCAAAAGATGACCCCTATGAATAAACTCTTGGGTACATGTGTCCCCAAATCCTAAAATAACCAAAACTGTTTGTCTCTGTTAGAACAAACCTGGTTTATATTTCATTAAAATAAGTGAAGCATATGTTTGATTGCATTATCCTATCATTTTCTGTGCAATCAAAATTTTTACCTTAGCAAAAACCATGATTTTCTTTCACTTCTATCTTTCAGTTTCATAAAAATTTACACTGTGACATGTATACGTTTTAGTATACTGACTTTGTTTTCTGGATTGAGGTGTGGTTATGAGTATTTTGAAATTATTATTATCTGTAATGAAACATTTTAATTGAAGCTGCTCTTGAGCAAAATGAAATATGGTCTGTGTGAATGGTGTAAAGACAATCGAGAATATTTCCTTTGAAAAGATAGAGAACCTAATTTTCTACCTGGATATTCTGAACAAACTGGTTTTCAGTTAGACTTAAATAGACTCATTGAATTGCTTCACTTTTTAAATGAGTGTAAGAAATTGGTAGTTTCTTGTAAACAGTATTTTAACCTTTTTTTTAAGAAGCCTCATTGGCACAGATCTTCATAAGGGAGAAGTTTTTTTATTCCTTACATTTTTCTCCAGCTGTTAGGGACAATGATGTTGTAAGTATCTTTGTTAAGGGACCATGATTATAGCTTTCAGGTATTTGGTTTTTACCTTTAACGTCATGCATAAAAAACAGGTATCTGCTTTATTTGAGCATATTTATTTGAGCAAATAGCAAGCGAGGAACATGAGCTTGCGTGTGCATGGGGAAGTATTCTCTAATAATATGTTGTGAATTTTTTACTCCTCTTTTCTTGGTTAGGATCATGTGTGTTTACTTTTTTCTGTAACAAGAAGAGGGACTTTCTTTTTTTTATTATCTCCTACATGCAAAATGCATGATACAGCTTCATGTAGGTAGCAGTTTTCTCTTGGCAATTTGGACTTAAAGAATGAAATTTAAGATGTTGGAAATTGCTGGAATTAGAGGGGGAGAGCCTGAGCTTTGAGTCTTATTATGTTGGTGTCTTATGTTTTGAGGTAGATAAAAGTTTTATCAGAGTAGCCAGTAAAACTTACCTTTCAAGAGCAGATGTAATTGCCAAGAACTGGATGAGCAAGTCATTGTAGGCAGGCATATGGACTTTTATATTGAGAATGTTGTCGTTTTATACAATATTTAGTGGGATTTATATCAATATAAGTTAAAGGAATTTAACAGAGGGTAGTCAAAGCCTGTTTCTGGTAGGCATTATTGACTCATCCGTCCTCCAAAGCTCTGCAGTTTAAACTGGGTAGCTACTATGTGAGATTTTTTTCTCATTAGTGGGTTGCTTCTCAGGACCTTTCTCCTTCTTTCTTTATTTACCTAAGTGTCCTACAAGGGAATCTGCACTGCACTCTTTCAATATGTGTATTTTTACATTTTCTTCCAGCCTACATTGCCAGACCAATTTCATTCTACATCTTTACCTGATTTCGTCTTGCTGACTGTGGCAAGATTGCTCTTTAACAGATGAGAGATTAGACAAAAAGGGATATAGGGTAATTAAAGTGTTGGTTTCTGAATATACTTTTTGTTCACTGGTAGGATGTGCATTAAGAAATAACAGGAATAAGTAGAAGAAACGCTCTGACAACTCCAGTGGTTTTCCAATGAACTGCTTGGTGCTGTGCAGTACTGAAGTTAGAATTTCAATATTCTTAAAACACAGTCTTCTGTCCTTCAAGGCTGAAGCACATAGCTGACATAACTGCTGATTATTTTGAATGAAACAAAGTGAAAGAAAGGAAAATAAATTGTACTGATAAGAATTTTTTTCTTCTTTCAGACTTCCTTCTGAAATCTTCAGTATACCAGAGCACATTTATATGTGGTCATCTGTATTGATGACTGTTTCTTACTTTTAAAACTGAAATTGCAAGCACTTCCAGTCAGCTTCATGCTGCTGATGACTACAGTTAATCTTAAATGACGTTTGTCATAAAGTTAAAAATGTAAAACTACCCAACTGAATGTTTGGTGTTCTGAACGGTTTTCACAACTAAGTGATGAAGTACTTATCTAAGCTATTGCATTGTCATGGCACTCTGGTGGAAATTGTTTTCTTTGTGAATTGCCAGATACCTATTCAACTCAGTTACTCTGTTCATGCTTCATGCCTTACTTCACTTGCAACTTCAGGAGACTTCATTCAAATTTATAGTGGACAGATGAATTGGTTTTCTGTTCTTTTACCAGATTGATGGGTATTAGCACAGTTACTAACAATGGAGTAGTTTGTTTCAACTCCTTGGAGATTCATCGAAAGCTTGAAATCAAGTATGTGTGACCTTTACTTCCTATTAATTTAGTACCTCAGACTATATTTTCATTGCAAAGGGATGCAAAGTCAGCTAAGAGTTTTATTTTCAAAGGCCCAGGTGTCTTTAAACATGTATGTGAGAATGGTGGACTTGAGAAACCAACTTTTTATGGTTTTTGTAAGCAATATTGAAATGGTTAGTTTTGGTGATGATAACAGTAGTGGGCTTTATTTATAATTAGCAACATGCTAGTTGGCTTTGAGAGTTCAGCAGTCGTTCTGCTTGTTCCTGTCACTGGAAATAATACAGTGCCAGTCTAAGAATTCCCTCCTGTTAACAAACTTAAGCATATCTTCCCCTTGATATGGGCTTTTATTGGCACTTCTCAGGTACCTCTTTTAACCAGCCCCATTTAGTACAGATTAATTCAGAGGCTGCCCCTTACCTGCAAGATAATCACTTCTGATCACCTAGCAAATGGACTTCCCCTTTTCTAGTGTCCAGTGAGCAGAAGATCCAGAGAAGTTTTTGTGATGGAGAAAGGAGAGTAAAGCTCTTCCGGCAGGTGGCAGCAGCAACCTATTGAGTTGGCTTAGAGGTGTGAGGACACAGAAAAATGACTGGTAAGTGATAAATAGATAAAGAAACTTCACTGAAGGTAACTTGCTAGCTTTTAATACATGATGTCCTGTTAAACGATTTATCTCAGTGGGTTGAACAACGAGATGTGGTGCAGGACACTTGCCAAAAGAGCTCTGGAGTCGTGTTTAGAAAGGAGCCCCACTGAGTGGCTGCTGTTGTTTGCTTAGCTACTCATTGTAGGATCTTATGAGAAGGTAGATTAGTTTAGGCCCATCTGTGTTACCATGATGGTACAATAAGACACATGTAAGAGGAAATGTGAATTTTTAAATAAATGGTTTACTTTTTGTGCAAGATAAACAGGTATTACTTCTGTTGGGTGATGTATTTGGTCATGTCAAAATTCATGACTCTTTATTGAGTACAAGACTGGATAAGGTGCTAGAACAAATACATAAGTAAGATATGTTTGTGGGCTCCCACAGGCAACAGTTTGACCATGTTTTTATCAGAATTTATGCTGTAACAATAGTGCAGTGAAACCTGGTACCTGAGGAGGTATGATCAGATGAGAAGGCAGACAGACTGCTGTCTTCATACTTCAGTGTGGTGTTTCCTTCATGATATGGGCTACTGTAGTTATACCACAGGATGATCAGTACTTCAGGGTCGTTTGGGCAAGGTCTGACAAGTGCACTGCTTATCATTCTTTTGTGTCTCTTAATTGCTGAAGAAGTGTGTGCTTCTGGCTAGTTTTTATTTGAATAGATTTGGAAGTGCACGACCTTAACTCCTGGGAGGAGGTAAAAAATAGAGCAAGAGGCAAAGGGCAGAAACTGATGTAGAGGAAGTTCCACCTGAACATGAGGGAGAGCTTTACTGTGCCAGTGACTGAGCACCAGAATGGATTGCCCAGAGAGGCTGTGGAGTCTCCCTCCTGGTGATATTCAGGAACCATCTGGGCACAATCCTGTGCCATGTGCTCTGGGAAGATCCTGCCTGAGCAGGGAGGTTGGACCGGATGACACCCACCCAACCTGACTGAATCTCTGCTAAGTAATACTGTATTCAGGTGAGAGGGGAATTCCTTCTTAAACATAATTAAGCCAGTGTCAGTGTTTGACATTATAATCACCCCTGCTTGAGGTTTGTTTTGGATTTTTTAAAGAAGTAGTCCAGAGTCAGCAGGTTTTCACGTATTGTTGTTAATGGTTTGCCATTTTGTGATATCTGTTGGGAGGTAAATAAAAAGTCAAAGTACTAAACAAGTCCTGTTCTTCATGACCCATCTCTAAGGAGTACCCTGCCCAGCCATGGCTGGAAAGGGTACAGTGTGTACTTGGTGTTATAAAGCTTATTCTTCACAGTATTTCTTATCAAAAATTCTGAACTGTACTTTGATTTAAATCTGATGATAATCTGAAGTTAACAGGTGAAAAAAAATTACATTTATTCCTTATTCCCTAAGTTAATAGTGTTAAAAATGTCTCCATAATACTTTGAAGCAAATTCACAGAAAGCAGCTACAAAAGTCAGACATAGCTGTTTGATATATTTTAAATTTAAATATTTGGAATGATACATTTATTGACTTTTCTGATATATGTTCAGAGACTTGCCTAAGTGTGAAGTGTGTATGTGTGAATCAGATATAAAATTAAATAATAGAATGTTCCCAGAATTAGTGGGTTTTTCCTTATAAGAAAAAGCATACTTTCTTTCAATATTAACTGCAGTACTCTCAAAAATTGTGCTGTAACCAGCAGGAGGTTGAAGGTTGTGTGCCAGAGATGCTTCTTTCGAATGTGGTTGAGACATGTGTCCTCCCTGTGTGTGTGGAGTGTGGCTCCATGCCATGCTAACATGATATAAACCAGCTTCTGTCAGGAATCTTTATCCATGCAGTTGTAAACCTGAGTATTTGTATGCTAATAGTTTGTGCCCAAGATAGAAAGTGCTTATATCAATAGTGTGCAGCCAGCAAGGGGTAATCCCTTTTCATGCATTGTAGACATCTTTTTGAATAAATTTGGAGTAAAGTAGACCACTTACTTAAAGCAAGTCTTACCCTTTGCTGCTGAAGCTTAAAATGCTGAAGCTAGGGTGTAGATCTTACACAAATAGGATAGCCATTATTGTAAGATGAGTTGTAAAAGTTTTATAAGTTTTATACATGAGTTGTAAATAAGTTTTATAAGTTTTATAAGTTTTAGTCTTATTACTGTATCAGAGCACAGAAAATTTGCTTCCATACAGAGATGCTGAAAACAGTTGTTACCATCATAGTTAACAGTTTATTTTCCCCTCCTTTGCCTAGGATTTGTTAAGAGGGCAAATGCAGTTACATTTTGCCTCCCCTGTTTGAAGGATACAAAACCAGGATCAAACTTTGTGTGTGAACTAATGAAAGAAACAGTAAATGATAAAATGCACTGCTTCTACAGGCAGGAGAATTGTGGTGGTGGGGGAATGGGGGGAAGCAGTTTGAAACTTCCGCTTTAAATGAGTTTCTAAGACAATTTCTTGTAGCCCTGGCGTAGAATTTGTTCAAAAGCATGTGGAAACCTTCTGTTTTTCTTTTTTTTTAAACGTGCTTGTGAGGTAGTATTAGTACTCCCTTTTATTCTCCAGTAATTGGGTATTGCACTTTATCAGAGAATGCCAAAACATTTAAAGACCAAGAGTGTAGTTTCATGAGCATTTCTTTCCATGTCAGCACTGGCATGGGCTGCCCTGACCTTAGCTTCTTATTCTGGCCTTGCCCCTCAGTTGTGCTGGTGTAGCCAGTTAATGTGCCAGGTGGCTTTGCAGCAAAGCTGATTGTGGAATTTACCATCAGAAAAATATTTTTAACCTGGATCGATTCCCTGGCTGGCCTCGCTGCTCAGCTGCACAAACAGTTGTGCCAGCACAGCTGAGGAATGAGGACTGCTTAAGCTGGTACTGCAGTGGAAAAAGTGTTGTGAAACTATAGCTTAATCTGTGTCTTCTAGGTACAGTTGTACTATGCTGGCAAGATAGTTTTCACATAGATAAAGCTTTTATTAGCACAGTTTGACTGTGGAATGAAGAAAAGGATAATTGTGGGTTTTGCTCTGATATACTTACGTTGTCAAAATATGTCTATAAAACCTGTCTTGACAATTCTGTTTAAAATTATTATTCTTTACATAAACTGATTTGAACTACAATGGGTCATTAGAAAATTGAAGAACTGTGAAATCAACACATCCTCTGCTTTTTTGTGCTCTCTGCTTGGAATATATGTAATGCTGAGATAGTTGCTTCCATCTTCAACCACATTGGTGTTCCTGCAGTTCATTCAACCTTTATTTTTGAAGGTGAGAGCAACAGAAAGTCTTAGAAGAAATGAAATTCACAGTTTTTTAGTAGATATGATAAGAAACTGAAAGATCTGCAAAAGAGATTTAAGATTTTAGGAGATATTATGCGATTTCTTAAGAATTCCTTCTTATGTATCTATGGGTCTCCACTGAGTCTATGTAGCAGTGGATCCCCTTGGGACAGAAAGTATAAAAATGCTTTCATTCTTTCTCCTGAAACTTGGGCTCTCCTGTTGTCAAGTGTCCTGTACACAGACAATTAAATTCTTTCATTTCTTTTTCTGATTGGATTTTTTGATAATTTTAGATGACAGCTTCAGTTCTCAGTCTCATATTATAAATGGAGAATGAGGGGAGTGGGAGAAAAGCAAGTATTTTCCCTTACTTGGACGAGTTAGTTAGAATTTTGTGATGCTTTGCTTTTAAATGTTGTAATTCTGCATATTGGTATGCATAGTATACGGTGTTGAATAATTAAGAGCTGATATTACATTTCTTTATATTAGGATATCATTCTGCTAAGGTGGTCTTCCTTCAGTCATATGTGCCTAGCAGTATATTTCTAGGATTTTTTTTTTTAAATGCTGCAGTATTTCACGGTTTTTACTCTCCAAGTTGGCAAATATGTAAGCTCTTGTGTGGCTGTAAAGCAGTTTCATTTATTTCATTTGGTAATGGGTCTTTGGAATGCCTTCTACCCAATTCAGTTTTCAAATATCCATATGGAATGGACTTAAATGCATACACAATGAGAAATCTTAGGTTTTGAAACAAACTGGTATTCTAAATGCTTTTGTTCAGCATTACTTAGCATGTAATGTTAAAGTTGAACAATGGCAAATCAATTGAGAAATGAAAGGTAGTGCTACAATAGAAATTTCTCTTTGTGTATTCCTTTAAGGTTTCACTATCTGCATGGCAACAACTGCAAAGAGCTTTTTCTAATTATGCAAAGTTTAAGGTTTCGGTAACATGGAGTGGGGGGGAAAGCAGCTCCTAAAATTCTACATTTTGTGGCTTGGAAAGGAAGCACAAATCTGTTCTTTGTAGACAGTTATTTTGCTGACTGTTTGTAGCGTTCCTGTGCAGTGAAGAGAAACTTTAATATGAGGGTAAGCTTACTGATCTCTGCAAGAATAAAATTGTTGCAGACACTGACTGATATTTGAGAACATTATGCAGTAGTTGGGAAGCTGTAAAGAAGACTCATGCAGAATTTCCTCTGATGTTGGAAAAAGGAGCATGGGCAATGCATTTCACTGTAATTAGTAGTGGTTTTCTTTGCTGAATCTCTAAGAAATATACTTCTAACCTCCAGTGTTGTTTGTAATGGAATTTTCTTTATAGACTTATAAGCTACAGGAAGAACTGGTTTTTGTCTCTTATAAATTGAGATACAAGGAGTATTTTTCTTAAAAGGCAAGTTACATATGTTGTAGCATTTAGGTAATTGGTAATTAGGTAATTGTTAGATTATTTTTTGCTATGAAATGTTATAGTGGGTAGAATGTGTTTTATTCTACTATTACACATACTAATTTTACTATTAACCCATGCATAGGAGCATTTAATAATTTCTCATTCTAAATTCATATGACTGAAATGGAGTGTTCACAGGAGATTTTATTGTTCTAGAATATGTTGTTTTGTTTTGTTCCTAGAAGATACAAGGCTTCTCAGGTTGGTGGTATTGGTGGTATTTAGTGTTCTTTTGACTGAGCTGTCAGTCCTTTTAGGATTCAGTGCTGATGAAAAGAGATTGGTTTTATTATGGCAGAAACAATGAAGGAAGTGAAAATATTTCAGAATATATTTTAACATCGTGAAGTTTAATGCCTCTAGATTTATTAATTTATTTATGATAACCTGTGTTGCATTATGACAAATTCAGGGCATTCTTTGGACGACTGAAATTAGTCATGCATTCTAAACATATCTATTAATATAAAAGAGCACAGTATGGTCAAAATTCTTGCTGTGCTGTCTTGAAAATTCATTCAGCTGTGATGAAGTTGGTTATTGTTAGACCTAAACTGCTGTATCTGTCCTCTGTGCCTCCCAGTGGAAGGGTTGAGATGTCATGGTCAGTGTCATTAAAGCTACTGCATAACAGTAGTTGGGGAGACTCCTCCTCAGTGGCTCAGTCACTGAGGAAACTGCTTTTTTAAGATGCGCAATGAGGATGCAGCATTTCCAGTGACAGATCACTGACATTCTTTGCAGCTTAAACATAGCTTTTATGGTAAAGTAGAAGGACATTCAAGCTTTTGTTCCGAGCACTTCTTGTGTAATGACCAAAAGGAATTTTCTGTCAGTCTTGAGACTAATCATTAGGCCTGCTAGAAGATCTGTAGGATAAGGAGAAGCCAGAGCATTTCAAATAATTTTAATCTTTTTTATTTCCACATCATAAGGAATTAACTATACCACCTCATTTAAAATAACTAATGATTTATTTGCAACATAGTGGTAACTTCTGTTTTATGGAAGGTGTAGTAGTTTCAATTCCTTGTTGGTAAGAAGCAGCTTTTCAGGCAGTGGGGGAAAAATGAAGTTTGGAAGTCCATCTGAAAACATTTGATTTTGGTTTGGATTTTTATTTTTTCCTTAGTTACATAATGACTGGTGCCAATAGCAGCTCATAGTAGCCCTTTTAGATACGTATATGCTTTTCCATTCACAGGGCTTACTGTTCTCATAGCCAATAGATGGCCATCCTGCATTTATCCAAAAAGGCAGAGCAAGATCTGCCAGCTGCAGTGACATGGGAAGATTTGGAACTTGACAATTTTTTCTGAACTTCAATATGCGATATTGAAAAAGCTTTTCCACTGTCTATACTGGCATCAAAACTTCCCTGCTGTGCAAATAATGTTAGCAGTGGCTTTGATTTTGGCATTAAAAAGTTTGACATTTTAAAATTTTGGTTTCACATATTTTAATGTGTTGTCTGTGATGTCTAGAGGGCATGTGTCTGGGCTAGAAATAAATAAATCTTACTCAAACGGAACCTGTTATAAATGAGCACAAAAGGCCATTTATGCCAATTAACAATTTTATTAATAAAGAATATATGGGAGCGAAAGCAAAGCAGCGCTGGGCGACAGGGGAGTCAAAGCTCCACCGACTGCCGCCCCCAATTCCCCAAGTCCGTTCCCTTTTATCTTGTTCTTCATCCGGGTACGTAGCTTCGCGGTCTTTTTTCTGCGCAGTCTCGTCTTGTTGCTAGGTGGCCGTTTTCTGCCTCCTGATGGTTGCTTGATGAAGACTCGTCATTTTCCTCACAGTTGCCTTATTGACCTGAGGATTTCTCAAGCATATGTTATTGCAAAACTAGTTCTTCTTCATACTCTTGCGGTTACTTATCATTGCTCACAGCATACTCCAGTTACTTATCATTGCTCACAGCATACTCCCAGGAACATTCTGCAAAGACCATTTTTGCGTTTTGCGGTTACGAACAAAAAGGTCACTTATCTCTTACAGAACCTAATTCCACTGAGGTATATAAGTGTCTAGTTAGTGGAGAGGGATCTAAAGGTCTGGAAAAAAGTGTTGAGACTCACAGAGGCTACTGATTAAGAATTAGCATAGAGCCCAACAGTAGCAGACAAAACTTGGCACAGAGGTTTGAATTTAATTGGATTCAGTGTCACAAATTGCACTGAGGTCTATGATTGTTCCTATCATTCTTCCTCCTACCTTATTTAGACGCATAACTTTAATTTCTGTCTGTGTGTTTTTCCCCATTTCAGTTCTTCAGTGGGCAGCTGTCAAA
The DNA here is from genome assembly GCA_013399455.1 of Anthoscopus minutus. NCBI lineage: Eukaryota > Metazoa > Chordata > Aves > Passeriformes > Paridae > Anthoscopus > Anthoscopus minutus. The sequence continues at coordinate 117,412 of VWYI01004987.1, read as the reverse complement.
CCTAAATGGTTTTCTCTGTGTTCTGCAGAAGAGGGAGATGCGTGTATTACGCATGTAAAAGTAGAGAAAAAGTATTTCTGTACCTGCATAGGTATCTGCTTAGATACCTAGCTTTACTTAATTTGTAATATTACTGCTGGTGCAAAAGCACTGTAAAAGCATCTAGTTAATTAACCTTGTTTATAAAAAAGTATCTTTCAAACACCAGCTGTGAATGGGCTTCTTCATATGTATTTCTCAGCAAGTCAGCTTGTCAAAGGATAAGCAAAAGGACTTTTCAGAGTGAACATAAGTAGCATAGACAGCATGCTGTAGGATGTGATTATTCCTTCTCTTCAGCGCTTGTGAGGGTGCATCTGGCAGGCTTGTGCCTGCCATTGCACGAAATGCTGACAAATGGGAGCAACTTCAGTGGAGGGAAATAAGGTGGTTAGTGATATAAGTGGAGAGGTAGAGGAACCTCGGCATGTTTAATGTGGGGGAGAGAGGTCTAAAGATGGACTAATGTACAGGTAGAATTACAGGCAAGATGGGGCAGGAATGCTTTTTTCAGGTAGCAAACAAAATTACAAGAAGTAATATATTGCAACAAGGGAAGTCCCAATTGAATATAAAGAATAAGTTGCTCTTAGTGAGTTTACTAATCAGTGGAGATTTTTCAGAAACTTACTGGAATCTCCATCCCTGGGATTTTTCAGAATTTGACTACCCAAGGCCTCATGCACCTGGTTTAAGCCTGAAGTGAAGTCCTGCTTTGAATAATGTTTGGAGCTGTTGACCTCCATCCGTACCTTCCAACCTAAGTTTATCCATAATTCTATGAATATGGAGTTGGTTTTTATTGTAGAGTATTCAAGGATCATAGGCTCAAGTTCAGAAAATATTCTAGATCCATACTGTTTTATCTGGGGTGCTGTTGCAAGTGCTTTGATACAGAGCAGCCTTAGATTGTGTAGTTACAGCTTTTTTGAGGCTATATGAATTGAGATTACTGCTTCCTAAAATCTACTTTTACATGTTTCTTAGAAATGCTTTTGATTTGTTTTTGGTTTTTTGGGGTTTTTTTCCAACTGTTGCTGCTCTTCTGCACCTGTTCTAGATGTAGAATTTGTTTAATATGTAGTCCCATAGGAGTGGGATATAAAAATGATCCAGTCATAGCACTGATCCAGTGCTGGCTGCTGGAATAACAGCACATGGCCCGTAACTCATTGCTCCAGTTCAGCTTTTGGTCTAGCTGTGTTTACAGGGTCTGTAATTCAGATTCTTACATTTCTTGGAAAGCAGATGTAATTTATGTCAGCCTAGTTCATTATTTCTTTCAGTTTCACAGTAAAGTCTTTGATTTCAGAATAATGCATTTTCAGGCTTTTTGCATGATAGGATCTTCCAGTCTGCTGGATGTGATACAGTTGAATGTATCCAAGGTGGTTTGAGCTTATACAGGAGCTCATGACCGCCGAAACTCAAAATGAAATCCAACAGAAAAGAAAGGTATTATCTTCTAATAGGTTGATCTCTTGAATATGCCACAGAGAAGAGGTGGATGGATATCATGGCCAGAGCAAGAAAGAGGGCAGAATTGCAGGGTCTAAGAGCAGAATGGCAGGAAAGGCAAGGTATACTGAAGATTTCGGTCTGTTCACTTTCTCACATAGTTTCACCCTAAATCTGTAAGCACTTCAGTAGTAAAGGAGCATGCAAGGCTGACTGTTGCTGCTGCACAGTTAACTTCCATCTTGTATTCTTCACATACGGGAAAATTCATGTGATAATCTTATCCTCACAGTGAGTGAGAACAGTGATTGTGAACTTGTTGTCTTCAGGGAAGGTAAAGGAGCTGCTTCTGTGCTTTCTGACTAAGGTGGCTTCTTTGCTGGCCTTGTGCCACAGGAGGCAGCTGACAGATTCTGATAATCTGAGTTGTGGAGCTTCACTGTTTGCATCTGGAGCTAAAAGTGGCCTTTACCCCTGGTTTGAAAAGGCTCTTAGAGATTTCAGACAAATATATTCAAAGGATTTTTTTTTCTACTTTTTTTCCAAAAGGAAGTAGGCCAGAGTGTTAATTCTGGAATTACTGTGAAGCATTGGAAGACGGAAAACTTTTAGTTGGCTGAATAGCCAGCTTTCATCTGTATTGAAGCCAGTAGAATTTTCTCTAAATATTTAAAAGTATCATTTGCCTATGGCACTTAATGAAGAGCCTTAAATATTTTGTTTTGGTAGAACTTTAACTGTTGTGCATTGGTATGTATTTTTTTAATTGAGAAAGAACAAAGAAATAAAGTGAGATGAGTGTTACCTAAGGAGTCCTTAATCTGAATGAGCACAATTCTCTCTCTAGCAACTAATTTTTTTCTTTCTTTTTCATGCATATAGATTTTACCATAAATTATACTCTTAGTTTAGCAGTCTCAGTTATAAGAAAGGTCCTGCTTTTGGGACATCCTAATCAGTATCATTACCATCCTGGACTAATTATTTTTGATACTTGAATTTCTTTCAGTTGATTTTAATTGATGTGACTGAAATTTTGTTCTTTAAATATGAATATAAAAAATAAGGGACTTTTTGCATATAGATCACAGAACTGAGAGTGCTTTCTGCGAGGACTGTCTGGAAAGTAAAGGGAATACTTGAAGTTACTCTTTAACTTTGTGGATTTCTTGTGGCTTTTTGTGACACATACATTCACTACTTTGTAAATACCAGAGAAAGTGTAATTTGATCATCGAGCCACGTTTGATAAATACCAGTTTTGTGGGGACAGCCTGTTCTGTCCATAGGGGAAAAAGTCCCTGCCAAAATCTAAAAGCTTTCTCTGTTATTTGGTTTTCTGTTACTTTGCTCTGGAAGACTAAAATACAGATGTGTGTTATTTGTGACACGACAGCATCTGTGTTAGTTGCTGTATTGCTTGGCTAATAAGGTTTCAAGCTGCACTTTTGATGAAGTATGGGTAAATAGTTGAAAACTTTTGATTGGTTATTTTGCAAAACTTTCTCTAATATCTGTGAAACATTAAAATCTGATGTGATGCAACAGCCTGCTGCTGCTTAGCAAGTTTGAATGCTTACCTAAGTCTGGGATTTATGAAATATAATTATTTTTTGTTGTGTTGTTTGATGCTTTCTTTAACAGTCCAAAGCTACTTCCAGTTTTTCTGTAAATGGTGTATTTTAATACATGCTTTCTAGGAGGAAGTTGTGTGGTTTCATGGCTGTACATGACAGCTAGGAAGAAGTAAACTGGCTTTTTTCTTCCACTTCTACTGCCATGCACACAGCTATGGTTGCTGATGATCCATTAAATGCTTTGTACTATGGCTTTCATGGAAATGGGATCACAAATTCCACCACCAAGCTTCCAGCTACACTTGTGTGTGGTGTCAAAGGTGTATTTTGGTGTACAGGTAACTGTTTGTACTGTCCAGGAAAGAGCACTGAAGATGGACGGTGATGAAGTTGGTTTGCTCTTACTGTTTGTAACTTGTAATAGGTTACAGACATGCTCAAAATATTATTGCTTAAGCTATCCTTGGTATCTTTTTCTAAGCAGATAATCTCCCTAAAGCCAGTTTACTGCTCAGGAATATTTTCACTTTTCTTTTGAGCGATGTTTTGTATAAACCAGGCATATTCAAAGTAGTCAGTGAATCACAGTGAAATGCTATATGAATGTGGCTTCTGCAAGATGAATGGATTTTTTTGGTGCACATTATATACAAGTGCTGACAGAGTCCTTGCTATAAGTTTTTGCAAAATGTTAATATTCATCTTAAAGTACCTGCTTAGCATATGGGGAGTCAGAGACTTTGACCCTGTGACCTGGAAAAATTTCTGTTGTTTCAACAAGTTAGAATTGCTGCTATGTTTTAGAATGAGATCAGCAAGGAGACTGCATTGAGAAGAGTGTTTGGAAGATGATACAGTTCCAAAATGTAGTGTTTTGCCTGCTGCAGTACAAGAGAAAGATGATGAATGAGCTGGAGTGTGATAAGAGAGAAATTGTCTCTTTGGTTGCTTTCAGTGTGTTAAAATTCAGAGTGCACAGCTCTCTTCCTGGCAGTACTGTGGAGTTCCTGCAGGATGTTAGGCGGGACTTCAGTGATGTGTGTGTGAAAGCACATGAGGCTTAACTGTGATGCTTCTAATATTTTTCCTCTAAAATTTTTCCCAGTCCTTTATGATTTTTTTTTCTGCAAAAGTAATGTTATTTTATGTGTATTTAAAGCCTTTTCTCAGTTAAGTTACCATTAATATAGGGTGTAGTAGATATATCAACTGTTGAACAGTACACACTGATTTTAGATACAAATGAAAAATAATTAATGGAAAACAAGATATATTTAAAGAAGGTACTACTACTAGAGCTTGGTTGTCATTATATGACTGAACTGGCATTACAGTTACACATAATTCAAAGTATCACAACTGTTAATTTCCTTTTGGTACAGTCATGCTTTTTTGAGGCCTTTTATTCAGTTACTATGTTGGTCTGGCTTTTCATTTGTGGAATATGATGAGCCGTACATAACATGGCTACAAGGGCAAAGACCCAGCAGCAATATTCATAACAATGTTATTGTTCATAGAAGCCTTATTGTAGCAGGAAATGAGAAATTTAAATACTTTTTTTTTATTGTTATTCTAATATTCATGCTGTCAGAAGCTCAGTTTTAAAATTTGGTAATGAGAATTCCTCAGGCTAGAGGCCTCTCTTGCTGTGTGAAATCTTCTTGTGTCTCATTGTCTGAGTTAGAAACTTAGTAAAATATGTTTCTCTCCATGGCCTGAGGAGGTTTCTGCCCGGTGCCTTGACAACTGCATTCTAAAGCATTGCCAGCAGTGATGCCCTTGCTGCAGTAGTGACACCTTTAGAGTAATAGAATAAATGAAGGACGGAGAAATCTCTTGGCTGGTTGGCTCTATTCTGGGAGTTACTAAGAAAACAAGATTAATTTAAGTCTTTGTGCAGAGATGGTAGTTTCCTCCAAATCAGTTTTCCAGACCTGGATTATTTTTCTCCACCTCCTGCTTTTGGCAAGAGTTAGCCTTATATCCTTTATGTTCCCTTATGTCCTTACAGTTAACCACAGTAAGCATGGACTCAGTTGTCAACCTTTAGACAGCTTCTGGCCACTCATATTGGTAACTCAGGCAGGTACTGACACTTTTTGAATTTGTTCCATCCGCTTGTCTAAATGACAATTAAGTTACTTACTTACCTTGTTTTATCATAAAGGGAACGGGGAAAAAGTAACAAAAAGATCATACTTGCCAAATGTAAACATCTTCCAAATAAGAGCATGTATGTTTTGATTTGAATTTCAAGCAATGGAGAGAGAGTAAAAGGTGCAGCTAAACCCGAACTTGAAATGCATGCTTTTCTTTTTATAGTCACACAAACATTTGAGAAACAGGTTTTCTTAGAGTGCGAATTCCAGATTTTTGCTTCCTGTGTCTTTGCTTTCTGACAGTGGACGCTGCTCTTGCTGGCCTGTGCTGCAGTGACCAGGATGTGCCAAAATGAGTCAATGTATAGACAGGGCTTGGCCAACTAAGAATACAAAAATTCAAGTTGAAAAGTAAAGAATAGAGAATGGTTCCATGAAATCAGGGAAATACTTAGAAAATCTTCCTTGTAAAATCAGGAAACAGCCTGTACATTATGTGTGCCTAAGAAAGAAAGGAAGAGATGTGAATATCTTAGGAGTTTTTCCCGTATATTATTGTTTTCAGTCAAAGCAATAAGATTCACCACAATTTTGAAATTATTTGGGACAAGATTTTTTTGTTTCACAAAATCTTTTTATACACTCGGTGTGCTATCACAACATTTTAGGGCAATATTATATACAAGCCATTTTTTCTAGGGAAAAATATAATGCAAATATTAGAAAATAGGACACATCGTACAAGGTGAATAAGACAGCAATTGGTAAGCCTTGATACTGCCGGGATTTCTGTATGTTTTTCTTAATTTAATTGCATGCATTTAATTTTCTATACAGCTTGCCTTCAGCAATATCATGTAATTGTAGAGGAAAAATATTCTAAAGGCATTACTTAACTGCATCAAAATCCAGTTAATTATCCTTGGTTTGGACACCACTGATACAGAATGTTTTAGGTCTGAAGGGGCTTGTAAGATCAGGAACACCTTTCAGAGGCTCACGTTGCTCAAAGCTCCACCTAACCTGTTCACTGCCAGTGAGGGGCACCCACAGCTTCTCTGGGCAACCTGTTCCTGAGTCTCACCACCCTCAACAAATAATTTCTTCCTTATAGCCAATCCAAATATATGCTCTTCTAGTTTAAAATGATTGCCTCATCTTCAGAAGTTTTTGACTGTGGCTATGGGCAATTACTGAGACACTTTGATTCTGGAATGTTTTCCCTAAAATGCTGTCATGTCCCTTGATCGCTGATTAGCTCCATTTCTGGCTTACAGTTGTAGGATAATGGAACTTCTCAGCATTTTTAGGGGTACTTGCTTTAGTATCAGTATGAAACATAGAAATAAGTCTTTCAAATACCAATCTAGTCATCAGCAAAACCACTGGAAGATTGGATTACATAATGCAAACTCTGAGATTTGTAATGCTGTTGTTGGCTTCTGTATTGAACTGCTGAAGTTCAGCTATTTGCCTGGATACAGAGGGTTTCCAGAGTTTCCTGCTGTGAACTAAGTAACCCAAAATCCATATCAGAAATTGAACTACCTGGCAAGCTGCATAAACATGGCTCAATGTGCTTATGTTCTTACATGAATTTTACCAAAATATTGTCATTGGGTACATACTAGAAAGCCATGAAGTTCACTCTCCACTGTTGCAGAAATGTGACAACAGGATAATTTTACTTTCAACAATTGCAGGTCACTATAAATGAGAACAAAATCATTTCATATCATGTCTGTAACTTAGCCCTTTGGATTCTTTCATCATTGAATTGGCAATATAATAATGAAGTTGAAGGTTTTTGGTTTTGTCATGGATAAATTTGAGAGTTATTGCGGTTTCAGGTAGGTTTGAAGTGTTTCTTTGATGAAGTCTTCTGAGTCAGGGGGAAGGGTGTAGTGTTAACAGCACTCTTACTTAGTTCTGAATTGAAGCAATGTCACATCTTGCTGTTCTCTTTAGAATGAGAAAGCTAAGGTATATGGAGTTTCAATATGAAACTCACCAGTGCTTTTGTACTTCAGTATTTTAATGCTGATTTGAGTCTCTTTGTGCTTGGTTAAATGCAATTTCAAGTTGTTTTAATCTAAATTTATATCTCTAAGTCATTTTCCTGTTTCCAAAAAAAGAGATTGTTAATGTCTAGTTTTGAATAGAGCTTTACATTGAGAAATCCAGAGATATTTCTGGTCATGTGATCTTCTAAGAACAAAAAACATCATGTCCTTCCTGTGTGCCCGCTTCCATACACTGATGTCCCATGATGGCTCTTCAGTAGTAACTGTGCATCTCTTACTGAAAGATTTGATATCTGGTATGTATGCTGTCTTGTTTTGGTTTTAAATTGGAAAATCACTATCAAAAACTACTGCTAAATATGTAACTTGCTAGGAGGTGTGATTGTTGTTTCATGAGATGTCTGTTTCATTTATTCAAAGATTTTAAAATTAAATACAAGCTTAGCAAGTGTAAGCAGAATCTTCCCTGGGTTCAGTGAAACTATCACGGGGCTGATGATTCTAGAGTTCATATTGACAGCTCTGAAGCAGTCATGCTGGACTGTGGTTTTCAGTGGTGGAGCCAGAAGTCTGCAAGCTCTGCAGATCCAGGTCGAGTTGGAATGTGGTTTCATGCCCTTGAAAGGGTGTTTGGAGCCAAGAGGTTTTGTGATGGGCTTCTGTGTACTTAGGCTGCAGGGTAGTCCCCTTTGGCCTGGAGTCAGCTATTGTAGAGATTCCTGAAGCTGCTCAAAGAACTTGTCACTCACATACATTTTATTGCTGCTGTTGGCAGTATGTTACTGGCTAGTTCCCTGAACATCTACAGCTTTTTGGGGGCTGTTTGTTCAAGGAGGGCTTTAATCTGATTTGGACTGGTCAGATGTAAAACCTGAAACTTTACTCTGGAGTCAGCTCAGTACCAATTTCTAGGATTGTTCTGTATATAGAGTAGTGATTACAAGTCATGAAAGCAGGGAGATAGCAATAAACACTTAAGCAATAACACTTTCAGGTGCTTGTTACCCTACTTGTTACTGTGATCACAGCCAGCAGGTTGGGCTTTGTATCACAAACTTAGCACTTCTCTGACTCAGAGGTGCTGTGGCTGTAATTCTTCTTCACATTGTAGCTTTTCCCAAGCTATCTTCTACTCAACATACAACGCAGTAAAATACTGGAGAATGTTTAAGACTTCCATAGCTAATGACATTTGGGATACTAGATATGGTAGAGAAAACATATAGGTGGGAAAAAGATGAACAGGTTATTAAAGTTTCTAGTATGTGATCTTGTGGTGTGTAATGAGGCTGGTCTTGTGCACAGGTACTACATTTGTAACTCATTGCAACTGAGAATAGCAGTCTTGGATTTGTGAGGAGTTGCTGAAGGTTTTGGTGCAATGTTCAGGAGCAGATGGAAAAGCAGCAGAACTACTGGGCCTCATTAGAAAGGTACTGAGGATATGAGAAACCGTGTCATTCCTCTGTAAAGCTCTGGTAGGCCCTCCCCTTGAGTACCAAGGGCTACAGCCCCTGTATTTCAGAGAGCATATGTTGGTGTTAGAGAAGGTAGTGAGAAGGTATTACTTTATTTTTAGTCAAGGCAACGGCTCTTGCCTCCCAGAGAGGCATTTAGACAACAGACTTACCAGTTTGGAGAGGTGAAGATCATAGAAAGATTTATAAGTGAAGCTTGAAAACTGATGCAGGTGGTGAATGCAGAACTGTTATGAAATCCTGCATCTTGGAACTGTGTACCACTCAGGACCTGTAGGACAAGAAGTTTGAAAAAATTCTAAGGAAGACTTTTTGGTTGATTTTGAATTATTATTTCAAAATGCACAGAGTAGTAAACCTCTGGAATTCTTTGCCACAGTGTATTGGAGGAGCAAGTATTTTCAGTAGGTTAAGAAAAGGAGTTTGATTAATACATCGTCAGCAGGTCCGTAAAGAGAATAGGCAGGGCACTGCTCTAGAGTTTCCTCAATCACACAGTTGTACATACAGAGAGAATGAGAGGAATGTGCTTAAAACAAGCTTAGGCTTACACGTTCTTCCTGAATATTGCTTTTTGTTGCCACTCTTGCAAACAAACAACACTGAGCAAAAATGACCCTTTTTTGACTCAGTAGGATATTTATGTTCTTACATTAGTGCACATTGTGATCACAGAATCTGTGAGAAATTATAGCATCTAGTTAGATTAAAACTAGTTTAAAATTATTGCTTCATTGTAGGAAGCTTTTATGTCTTTTTGTTAGCCATCAATCAAAAACAGATTTTAAAGGAGGTACAGTCAAGTGAATTAAAGAAAAAAATGTTTAATCATGTTTCTTTGTAGACTGTCATTGTTTTCAGTTACCTTTTCAAGATTTTTTAGTGAGGGCTGGTCATATAGGTGTGGTTTTCCCTCCTCTTTCTCTGATTGGCCTTTTTACTGTCTTAAGTTTTTTTCTCTTCCTTCAGCTCTTGGAACAGTTGCACTGAAAATAGTGCATACTCTTCAAAATAGCCACACCTGCTTTTGACTTCAGAGAGTTCATAGAGGATTATCTTTATGAAAGCTTTACACTGCAGCGACAGTAGAAATTAAGTGTGCAGAAGGAAAAAAAAATACTTGACAGCTTTCTCATATTGTTAATCTGTGGAAGAAAACAGATACAATAACAATTGGGGATGTGAAGATTAATACTTGCTCCTTGACCTTTCTGTGAATTAATAATGGGTTTTTCATTCATTAGGAAGCTGACAAATGTAAGCAAATGTACACATTTGCATAATAAAAAAGGGAATGAATCTACTTAAATGTAGAGAGTTTTGATTATCTAGGTAAAACTGACGTGAAGAATGTTAGGACTGGAATCCTAATGCTGTCAGAAATTAGAGTTACTGTGGAGTTCATTAGTGTAATTTTAAAAAATACCCAGGAATACTGGATTATGTGATGAAGTTTTAGGTTTGTGTGTTTAATTTCCATATAACATTCTACAATTGCCCTGAAACGGGTTTTACAAGACACATACATAACATATGGTTGCTTCTAAGGTGAAGAAAATGCTTCATAAGGATAGATTTATAACATTCTTGGACTTTCAATTCTGAGTTTCATCAAGTACATTTAAGAGACACGCGTAATTCTAGTTTTTTAATCTGATTTTTGTCTTCACGTATATTTCCAGTATAAGCTAATGAGTAGTGATGTAGTACTTTTAGGGGTCTTATGAAAACTGTGTGGATAGGAGAGCATGTGAGAAGTGTTGCTCTTAAACGTTTAGGTGTGCCTTGGAGAGTTAAGTAATTAATTGTAGGAAGAACTGAAAATGCCTTCTCAGCTATCTTAGAGGTGTTTTGCTTTCCTCACCTTTAGTTCATCTCTAGTAAAAGTAATTAGATCCTTTTTACAAATTTCAAAGCTTTCAGATCTGGATTTCTGTTAACATACTGTGTGAAGAACACAGGTCAAATCTCAAACTGCCAGCTACTAACAGTAGCTTAAGGCAAGCTCAACTTGTGATAGATTTTTCTCTAATGGAACCATATTCATGAGGAAATTTTTAGTGATCTAAGAAACCTCATTTTTAGCATGCTTATGTGTGAGGTTTGCCAACATATTGCTGAGCTCTGAAAAGGTCGGCTATGCTTTGATAGAATCAACAGAGTGACTTGCAGTTAAGGAAGGTGGCTTTTTAATTAATTCTCTTAAGGAAAAGGGGAAAAAAATCCAAACCAAATATAGGTTAAATCCATTAATAGAATCCCTTAATGGGTGCATTAGTGTTACTGAACTAGCAAGAATTAAAAATTCACAGTGAAACAAAACAAAACCAACCACTTTTTTTTTATCTGCTCAGCATGAAAAAAGTACAACCCCAACTAATTTCCCTTGAAAAAGAAATTGTGTAACTGCTCATAGTTTCCAAGGAAATACCTGACAGATTAAACCTCTTTAAATGTGTCATGTGTGCACACTTTTGCTGGGGGACCCAGCATTACATTGTTATTCCAGCCAGGATTTTCAAAGACATTATGAAATGTGTTAAATAAAAATTTATTTCTGGAAATTACTTTTTGTAATGAATTTGGAGGAAGAAAAAATACCAAGCTGTGCTTCCAGGTAGGAATTGCTTCCAGGTAGGAATTGCTTCCAGGTATGGTCACTTAAAATAAATTTTCCATAGGAACAGATCGTTTGTTTGAATTATTCCAGAGTTTGCCATTTTCCTCTGACCTTGCTCATCATTAATTATTTGGTAGAAGTCTTTTAGTTTGATCCAATTCAGTAATGTGGTTGGGGAAAAAACTCTTAGTGATGCTTATTTGCAATTCTGATTTTTTTCAGTTTTAAGGTCATGCAATTAAATTGGGTTTGTATCCTTCATCTTCTTGTTTGGATTCAGAACAGTGCAGAATAGAAATCTGGCCAACAGTTACAGGGAAGTCTCACTGTAGAGTTGAGGATGAGATGGGAAATTAACTGCGGTGGACTACATTTATTCAATCTTTATTTATTTCAGAAATGGATGGTAATGAGTGAACTATAACATCTGGATTTGATAATACTATTTTTTAAGCAGAGATACTGGTGAAGAACTGTTGAAATGGTTCAAATTAGCCATGGAAAAGCTGAGTAATATATTAGAAAAATGAAATTCTACTAGGAATAGTTAATAAACCTGTTTCCATCATCTAGTTCTCACACTGTTTTGTTTTGGGTTTTTTTAAAGATGCATTCAAAGCATTAGTAGTGTTAGTGTAAGCTTTTAGATTTTTGTCCTGTCACTTTTTAATCTCTTTTGCAGAAAGATTATGGGACTCTGATGTAGAATGTTCTGGTTTTTATATTCTATTTTCCCTTACAAAATTACTCTAAACTTTAATTTTAAGAAAACAAGTGTGTTTGGGCTGCCTGATACTTGATTCTGTGTATGCTTTCAGAAAAAGTTTATTAGGGCTAGATGGGGAGAAAATAGTTACATTATTTCTTGCTGTTTAATTTCTAAATTTTTTTTGTACTATAGTTTCTCAGAGAACCATACAATTTTGGTTTTATTATTTTTGGGTTTTTCTTTTTTCCTGCCTGTGAGGCGTCGGTGACGTAGTAAAAGTATGCTGTCCTGCATGTAGCTAGGAACCAGTTTCTTTAAAGAAAGTTGGCCTTATATGCCTTGGTATCTCTTAAATTTTTTACCCCTCTTCTGTTTGCTAGGCACACATGCAGTGAAAGCTTCTAGTCTTATGTTTAACAAGAATGTGCAAGTTATAAGTGAGGAGGAAAAGGAAGAATAGGTGTGGAAATTGGCATGTAAGAGGTTGCAGAGATAGGTTGCAAGACAGCAATATGGCATTTACTGTCTGTTGTTCTTTTTTTTGACCCAAGCAATAGGAATACAAAAAACGTGCTTCTGATTGTAAGGGGAGTGTTAACACATGAGGAAATACAAACTGGCAATAAGCTTGCAATGCTTGTTACTGTCAGAGAAATGGAGATCTTGCTTAGAAGTGGTCTTCTGTGGATAGATACTCATATATTTATAATGTGAGTGCCAGTCTTTTAGACTGGTGGGCAAATTGCATATTTTAAAGAGAGCTAAAAGAAATGCTAGCAGTATTAATATCAGCTATACTTTGTCATTCAGGCAATTCAGTGTAAAGTACCTCTCAATGAAGAGTGACCTAAGGTTAGACTTTATTTGAATTATTGGAGTGAAACATCAGAATTGAGGTCTGGTTGAAAAAAGGGCCCACAGAAGTTTCTTAATATTTGTTGGCTTGGTGCCTGGATAGGTGTTTTGATAAGATAACAGGAAAAAGTGTAACTAAATATATGAGGGAAGGTAGAAGGTATTGCTCAGGAAAGCATAGCTTGAGGAGGAGTGAAGATAATTTTACTTTTTGGAGTTACTCAATGCACAGATGCATAGTTTGTGTCTTAGTCCTGATGAAGGAGCCTGAGATAAGTATAGAGGGTTTGGATGGCTTCCTTTTGGGTTTGGTTTTTTTTTCAGTCATCTTTATAATTGCTTGTGTGTTCCTGCTGTTGGTTTAGAAACCTCTACCAGGACTGCATGGCAACTTGCTGCATCTGATTTCCTGTCATTACAGCAGTCTTTTTATGCACAGTTTCTGTAACCTGCACCACTAATGCTGTAAGAAAATGTTCTCTTGTTTCTACATTCACTCTCTTAAATATTTACAGCCAGATTTCTAAAATAAACTTTTAGATAGATTACTTTTACAGCATTTTAGCCAGGTGAGTAAAAGACAGATCAGATGTGATCAGATTAAAACCACAGAAAAGCATGAGCAATTTACTTTTTGATGTAGCTGAACTAACAAGAGAGATATAAAAGCAGCATTGATTTGAGTTTGGAGAAGGTGAAAGACATGTTGGTTACTGTGGCAGTGCTCTGCATATTTCCAAAAGCTGTTTTCTTGAATGCACAAAGGCTGTGTCCCGAATGGTAGCTGACCATAAATGGGACTTCAGTCACAATAAGTACATCATAACTTCAACTGGAATTATTAAATACAGCAGTTATGTTAAAATCTGCACAGTTGCCTTTGATATTTATTGTGGCATAGACTGTATGTGAAGTTGCAGTAGGAAAAAATTAGTAATGAACAAGAAGTGTAGATAACATTCCAGTCTATCAGCTTCTTTGTTTAGATTATGTCAGATTTAATTATTTCAAAAAACCCATTTTGGCAGAATCTACGCTGAAGAACACTTGCTTTATTAGCTTTTTTGTGGGAAGTCAATGTGATACTAAGTTGTATTGAAGAATTGTCTATGGTATGTTAAACATGTGCTCTGTCAGAAGAAAGGAGACTTGAAAAATTATGTATTTAGCTAGCATTGGTCCAGCACTATAACAGCCTAGTATTTGGCATCCAAGTTATATTTCACATTAAGTTGTCTTTGAATATTTTCATAAACAAGAGAGGCAGTTTATTTTGTGTCTCATACTCATGGTTCTGAGTAGTCTTTGGGAGATGACACATTGTTTACTTCGGTTTCAATAGTTTTCACAGACTAAAGCTTCAACAGGAGCTCCATCATGATACAATTGCCAGGCCTTTTAAGTTGTCTGGGGATCATGCCAATACTCTTTGAAAAGGACACAGCTAATTAATTCTTCTGGTTACTTAGTATTTCTGGCATAAATGACCTCGGGGATCTCTGTCTCTCTTCAGCGTTATAAAGTCACATTGAAGGGGTTGTTTGGGGTTTTTTGTAGCTAGGAGCAGTATGTAAAATGATTACTAAATGGACATTACTACAGAATAAACTTTATTTTGTACTGCACTCCAGTATTTAGAAGTTGTCCTTTGTAATTAAAGTCTGATAGTAATATTTTTAGGAAGAGTTATTTCTCTGAGTCACCAGTGTTGAATTTTCTTTCTTCCAATAATTAATTTCTTGAATAGATTTTTCTGATTACTTCTGTAATGCTGTATTGCCTTTATTTTTATGCCAGAGTCTGAGTGAAGCCAAAATGTTGCTGCCAGCAGTTTCCTTTGCCTCCTGTTGGTACCCTTTTGTTCTACCATCTAATTACTGACAGTCTTGACTATTCACATTCATGCCTTTTATTTTCCACTTGCACATGTAACTTTATAACAGTATTCTAAGAATATTTCTGATTATATTCTGGATGGTCCTGAGTTCCGTGGCTGGCTGCAGTGTTGTGTGTCTGTTCCTTAGGCTTGCATCTATCAAAGTAACTTTCAGTTCCTTTTAAGTTTGCCTCTGGGGATGGATCCAGAGTCCTTTTTGGTAGTTTCTTGCAACATTAAGAACTGGGAAAAAGCCTTTTCATCTGTCTTTACTAGAGAGGCCTCAAAAGGCCTCATGGCCTGTCACTTCAGTCTTCCTTAAGGTTGCGTTTATTAATCTTTGGATATCTTTGAGCTCTTTAGTGGGCCTCTTGAAGTGGTGGTTGGAATGAGACCTGAATATTCATATGATAGATTTTTCATATGTTAATTGTCAGTGAAACCATTTTAGATGCCTATTGTAATTGGAACTAAGGAAAAAAAACTTTTTTCCTTTTGTGTTGGAGTATATTTCTTTGCATTAAGATACTGAGGGCAGAGCCTCTTTGGTTTACTTCCTCCCATATTACAGTAAATATCACATTTTGCTATGTTGACACATTGGATGCACATGTGCAAAAATTTATCAACAAGTTTAGTAAAGTGGTACTGTCCACAGGCATCTACTTGGTTCTAAGCCATCAAAACTTAAAAGTACAGTAGAAAAAAAATAAAAATAAGCGGTCTCCCAAGTTTTACATGCTAGCAACAAATCATTAAACTTTGCAGGCATTGGATGATGGCCTATAAGTCATTTTATACCTCATGAAGATGCAGACAAGTTTTTCTGTAGAACTTCTGAATTTTAAGTTAATTATTATAATACGTTGCTGATTCAGAGTAATAAATGGAAGTTTTGGTCATTGTGTATTTTATAGAGACATCAGACACTGAAAATTGGTTAGAAAACAAAATCCTTTCTTGAAATGAAGCACTGGGGTGGCAATGTGGAACATCTGTTTTAAATACTGGTTTTTTTCAATATATTCTGTGTGGTTTTTTGAAAAGACTATATGCATTAATCTCTTTCCATGGAGTTTTTGCCGTAGCAGCTGTGAAGGTGCTTTTTTGCTAATACAATTTAAATAAAGAGTAAATACAAAATTTTAGTATTGTACACAGGGAACTTGAGATGGAGATCATAGAATTTGCTCTTCTGAGATAATAGAATGTATTGCAAAGTCGTTTGCTTTAATGTAGGTTAGAGAAATTGGAAAAAAGTTAAGCAGTCATAGGAGGATTGGGGAGAATTAACTGTTTAGCAGGAAGTTTTATGGACTACTCAGCAGAAGGGGGGTGGAAAAATAGCATTTGATATTGAACTAGGGTAAACCAGTTTTCTTCTTGCTAATAGAATCTTCTCATTTTGAGGACTTGCTGTAATTTTGTCGCATTTGAAGTTTAATTGGAGAAGTATAGTAATACAATTTTTGATAAACAGTGTAATGGTTTAGTTATTTAATTTGAACAGTGTTTTTCCTTATAATTTCATTAAAGAATGTGCAAGATCAGTAGTGTCTTGTCACTGCTCAAATTAGTTTAGCACTGTAAACCACTGAAGAGATAAAATGGATGTAGTTGTGAGACACAGACTGAATAACTTTTTTAGTTGCTCTACTGCTGCCTCAGAGAGAGTGAGTCAAATTCATAGAGATGCTTGAATAACAGTGGTAAATGTATGTTGGAGTTGACTATGTCAGGGCTTTTATGAACTGTATGGTCACATTTCTTTATAATGTTAGTTTATATGAAGAAGATACCATTCCATTACTTAACACACAGGCACGTTCTTAGAAAATTTATTGCTAGAAATTCTTCTTGGTAAAAGCCTGTAGGTATAATAGATAATTTGTATGAATGTGGTGACTGGGGACTCTGAAATAGTCTTATTCATAGCTCTTCACAATTTCCGTCAAAGCAAAAACAGAATTTGTTAAGAAACCTAAGTTGTTGCAGTGTCATTTCCTTCTAGTAATAATTTCAGAGTATTCTGAAATATACTGGGTGAAAACCAAGTAGACAATTGTTAGAAAATTCTGAAACTTAGAGATATTGAACTTGTATTTTCCACAATATCCTGACAGTAAAAAAAAATGATAGTAAAGGTAAAATGCAGGTACATTCAAAAGTTGAGTGAACACTATTTTCCAATATTTGATGTGAACTACTTTGTGTTCAGTTGTGTTTAAAATAAGTAAAAATGCTATCCTTAAACCAAATAATTTTAATACTTTGATAAATCAAGTTTTTTTTAATTCCTGATGTATAATATCAGTAAAAAACCAAAGATGGAAGGAAAGTGATCCCCAGATGTGTCTATTAAATGGGCAATTTTTAAGGTTAAGAGTGGATGAAGGACAATTATTTAGCCAGAGATGTCACATGGGAAAACATCAACATAAAGGACAGACTTAGGCTGCATAACTGAAAAGGGATTTTGTATGTTTGTTTCAGTTTTTTGTTGGGTGTTCTTTGATTACATCAGAAGTGCTTGCTTTTGGTGTCTCAAGGCTTTCCTTTCTCTTCCAGAAAATGCTGGGACAGAAGAGATGAGTACCCCCTCTACTAAGGCCTAAAACTGCCTGTTGGAAAACAATACCGACCAGGCAATATACGAATGGCCCAAGGAAGCCAGCAAATTGATATTCAGGTTTTACATGACCTGCGACAGAAGTTTCCTGAGGTACCTGAAGGTGTTGTATCCAGATGCATGTTACAGGTCAGTGCTCTGTTCATGGCTGTACAAGCAAGCAGTGTTGCTAATTTAACCTTTCTGTATGGGCATCCCCTTTGAAAGATGCTTTTCTTTTTGATTTTCTCTATAAATGAGACAAATATACAATTTCTTTATATTGCACAGCAAGCAAAGTGTTAAATTGGCCTCTCTTTTTCCATGTGTAATCAAGGGTGGTCCAAAGTAAATTAGCCTGTAAATCAATACTCAGTGTGGAGACCGTGCATGGAGGCTACTGTCTCACCAATCAGTATGCTCATGCCTTTTGGCCATCTCAAGAGCCAAAATTAACTGTGGCAAAAGGAGGGATGCAAAGCCAACTTGAGTCCAGCAGGGACAATTTTAGGCAATGCTGCAAAGTGTGGCATTTTAAAATTTTGTTTTAATATTTATTTGAATGGTGGAGCAGGTCCAGAGGCAACTTTGCTACCTGGTCTCCATCAGACTTAAAGGTGGGCCCTTGCCTGTATGCAGGTTGGCTCCAGTGCTTTCCATTCCCAGCCCCCTCGGCCTGTAGAGCCAGCAGTGGTGGCCTTAAGTACCCTCTGCAGCAGGGAGCCTGGAGTGTGATGTGGGCACAGACAGGTGCTCTGAGCTAAATCTGCATATTCTCAACTTCTACAGGCAGCTGTCTGTTTTTAATGCTGTCACTATCAGAACACATACCATATTTTTTATCAGCTTCTTGCTGTGTAACAGCATGTTAGCTACTTCAGAAGATAAATTAATGTCCCTCCAAAGCCCAGTTGGGACACCTAAATGCCTAGAGTTAACAAATGCTGGTAGACTTATTTAACCATGTTGCTTACACAGGTTTGCTTTGCATTTTCTATCAATTAAAAGCAGCCATACTGATTGATCTTCTTTTTCATTCTAAGATATTCAACTTTTGGTTTACTCTGTTTAATAAGAATTATGGAAATAGTCATACTGATCATCAGTATACACTGATAGGAAAAATGATAGGTTATGGCTTCCCAGAAGCTGTCTCTGGACCATGACTAGGACATCTGTGGTTATCATTCAACATTCTTTGTATCCTAATTGTTTGTCTTACTTTTTATATGTATTTTTATATATGAAATACATATTTTTCTGTACTTACATATGTATATGTACTTACATACACACACATCCAAATGAAGTGTTCGTCCTGTTGGGAAGAGTGTCTGTGACAATTTAACATTCATATTGTCAAGACTTTATCATGACTTTCCAGTTTTTCTGGAGTAAAAAGTTGTGAGAAGTTGGTTTTGATTTGCAAGAAGGCAAAATTCTTTTTGGGGCTCATGAGGTTTCAAGCTTTCTCCAGTCCCTTCTTTTTCATTATTTAGCTGAAAAGGAAACTGAACCAGAGTATAAATTGCCTGTACTTTTTCTCAGGATTGTACACTGCTGTTTTTATGTTAGTGCTCTGTAGGACTTAATACTACCAGTACAGTTCTGTTCTTCAAACAGAACTGCTTGTTCTCATGTTCATCAAGTTTGTGGACTTGATGGAGTGAATGCATCAGTAATTATCTTTTGAGTAATTCTTGATAAATTTAAAAACTAATGCTTGTCTTTAAGAGACTCAGCATTGTTCATAACATTGAAGACAGTGAATTTCTTGTAATAAATTGAGCCTTATAACTGTGAAGAAAAGATACATCACATATTATGACAGATTGATGGGGAAGAATTTAGATTTTGAGGATGTATTCTAAGTCTGCTTTCATAAGGGAATCTTTCAAAAATGATCTAATTAATGTTCCATGTGTGCAGTATTGTTAAACTAATATGTCGCACTGGAAAGATACCTTTTTGTGAACTGAGAGCCAAGATTCACCAAGAAAATCCTGTCACGTTGGTGGTTCTTTGAAATTTCATGAGCTCTGGTTTCTCTGACACAACTTCTGGCTTTGCAGCTCTCTTTGGCTCGGGGTTTTGTTTGTTTGTGTTTTGGTTTGTTTGGAGTTGTTGTTACAAAAGCTGCCTAACACATCTTCTTGAAACCAACAAATTTTGTACTTGGACTGGTGGGAAAGATGGAAAAGCAGAATTTGAGAGTACTTTTGCACATATTTGCAACACTGCTGGAGCTGTGTCTGAATGCTGCGTTCTACCACCTTGTAGTTGAACATAATAGAAGGAATTTCCAATAAAGGCAGTAAGTGTAGTTTAGGTCAAAGACAAGTACTTGAGGACATTTGGTATAAGAAATGCCTTGCCCCTACAGTACCTTATGTGCAGGTATCATATGTCAGGGTGAAGTTATTTTTAAGCTAGAAATTATAAGATACCCTAGGTGAGAATCTGAAAGAATATGAGCAGTTATGCAGTTTATAGTGTTCTTGATGAGGCTTTTACAACAAGGAAAGTTTCTTTGGATCACTGTGAATTGTGCAGAAGAAAATGTACTTCAGTCATCCTCCATGAATTCTTTGTAGCCAAACACTAACATCTGTTTCTAAAGGAAGGTTTATAGCATTATATGCTTATAATGAAAAAATTAAGGATAAAGAGAATATGCAAATACTTTGAGGTAAAGAGCCTACTGTTGAAATACCTAAACAATATATAGCGTACTAAAAACACAGGACCACCAAAGAGCTAATAGGAAGAAACTTAAACCTGCTTACTCTAGGGAATAAAAGGTCTTGGGCTGACAGCACTGAATATTCCTAAAAAGTTTTGTATCCCTCTATTCTTTGCAACAAGCCTCCTGCATTCAGCTCTCTCATTCTCCTCATCTAAAGGAGTCACTGCAGTGGCCGCAGTCTGTGGACGTTGTTTCCTGTTGTTTTATTTTTTGTGTCTGGAGCTTTCTATACCTGCTCCTCAAGTCTACGTCCTCTCCTTGCTTCCTCATTTCCCTCCAACATTCTTATTCTTTCTTTTTTTTTCTTTCTCTTTCAGGGTGCCAACATTTTAAACTCAATTGGGACATGGGCAGAGATAAGATGAGGGGTATTATTTTGCTGGAATATGCTCAGTTCTGCCATCAACCGGTTCTCTGATCTGTAAAGAGCTAGAAGCGGTTGAAACGCTGCCTCTGCCAGCCAGAAGATGCCAGGGGTTCCCTGTGCCCCTGTTCCCCCTTTGAGTTCTCCAATTTTCTCATTGACGTCACTGAAATTTAGGAATTGATTGGATGCGGTCTTAAAAAAAGAAAAAAAAATTGTCCAAATAAATGCATTCAAGCTGAATGTAAGGGCCTTGCAAGCTTGGCCTGTTCCTTTTTGGTTTGGTATTTTAGGCCTTTCTGTTAATAATTTTAATTCACTTCATGCAAAATCTGCCTTTGAAATCTTTCTAGCTTGTTTTTCTGTGGCATCCTATCTTTTTACGTTTTCTGGCTCCCTTTTCTCCTTTGCAGCAAATACCAGGCTATTGTTCTTAGCTTCTCTTACCCACTGTTCTGTCTGTGTGTTTCCTTTCTTCACTACTAACTTCCTTTGATTACTTTGTCCTCTGGTGCTTATTCCAAACTAGAGCCAATATGCATATCATCAGTTTGATCCATTTTCATGTCTCTGAATACTTTTTTGCAGCATTCCTTTTTTAGAGCTGGCTTTTTCGATAGCCTTTAGGGAATCCTGTCATTTTAAAAAGTTTTATGGCTGAGGCTTTTTGGTTTGTTGGTTTTTTTTTCCTTTAATTTGGAAGAATTCAGAATTGCATCTGGTCTGTATGAACACATAGTTTTGGTTTTGTGGGTGAAGTTTAGCCTTGTCATGCCTCTCCCACTTCTGTCTTCTTTTTGTTTTTTTGGTAAATCTGTAAGGTAGAGACAATTTTGATATATCTGCACAACACTGTCACCTTCATCGTGGTTGAAGAATGAGAAATGTCTGCTAGCTTAACGAAAATGACATAATAGAAAGCATGTAGCATGGATCAGTTTATCTGGTTGTGTTACTCTTTAACTAACTGATAATGTTGCTACTTGGTGCGTGCAATTTTTTCCTTGATCGCGTGCATTTTTTTCTATTAACTGTTTCTATGTGCTGGATGGATTTGCCACCTACTTAGTGTTAATAACAGGGGCCTGAACAGGTGCTCTTCTGGCTGAAAGTATTAACCTTTTTTTCTTGGGCAGTTCTGTGTGAAGAGTGATAGAGACAGTATGAAGAAATTAAGTCACTGATGCGTGTTCACTCTTTCTAAAATTCCTTATGTAGGAAACTAAACTGGCAAGATTAGAATATAATATTACTAATACTAAGCATGCGGAAAAGAGAAGAGAAATTAGCAGTTTGCTTCTGAAATGTTTTTAAAAAAGGAATTAGTTAAGTTGTAGGTTCTAAGTCATCCTGTTACACGTTTTAAAAGGTACAAATATAAGTATTTAAAAGGTTTGCAAGCAGAGGTTTAAAGTAAAAATACAAATGTCCTCTGGGTTTTTGATTAGTAGTTTTATTTTACAAAAGAGCGATCCTATTGTATTTGTATAAATTGAATTTTTACATTTCTTCTGAAGTCATGTACAGTTCCTTGGATCAGCATGTTTCTTCTCTTCATAGGATTCACTTTCTATTTTCAGAAGGAGGTAATGCATAACTGGTGTTTGGAAAAACATTTTAAATAAACTTACATTTTTATTTCTGTTTTTAAGTTATTAATCAATACTGTGCAGGTGCTGTGAATCCATTCCTGCTGTCATTTTCCTCCCTAAAGCCAGAGATTTGGTCTCTGCTGAAGATGGTTCTGATACTGAGAAGGAAAAGGGAAAGCATTCATCCAAGGTGTATCGTACTGCATAATGCTAGCTTGCCAAAGTGCAGGATCTCTCTGTCACTGCTTCAGAGGCAATGCAGACCTCTGCCCTTGGTGCCACTGGCTGAGTCACTGTTTCCAGAGCAGTGAGCTTCACATGCAAGCCCTTTGTGTGTGTAGCACAGCTATGCTAGCCAGCCCCACCTAAAGCTTTCTGTCTGATGCTATATTGTTAATTTTTCAGTTATGATTGGATGTATTCATGCATAACTGTAACAGTATTTTATCAATAATGTCAAACTTTCATCTGTCTTTTTTAGAATAACAATAATTTGGATGCCTGTTGTGCAGTTCTCTCTCAGGAGAGCACAAAGTATCTCTACGGTGAAGGAGACCTGAGCTTTTCGGATGATTCTGGGATTCCTGGACTACGAAATCACATGACATCTCTTAATCTGGATTTGCAGTCACAGAACGTCTATCATCATGGAAGAGAAGGAAGTAGAATGAACGGAAGTAGGACTCTAGCTCACAGTGTTAGTGATGGACACCTTCAAACCAGTCAGTCCAACAATGAACTGTTTCAGCAGGAACCACAGACAGCACCTGCACAGGTTCCACAAGGATTTAATGTCTTTGGGATGGCTAATACAGTTAGTGCTTCTAATCCAGGGCAGCATCTTGGATTTCACCTAGGCAGCAAAGGAGTATCTAATTTGTCTCAACAAACACCCAGATTCAACCCCATTATGGTAACTTTAGCCCCAAACATCCAGCCTGGTCGCAATACCCCAACATCTTTGCACATACATGGTGTACCTCCTCCTGTACTTAACAGTCCCCAGGGAAATTCTATCTATATTAGGCCTTACATCACAGCTCCTAGTGGTACCACTCGACAGACTCAGCAGCAGCCAGGGTGGGCATCTCAGTTTAATCCCATGCACCCTCAGCAAGTTTACCAGCCTTCTCAGCCAAGTCCCTGGACTACTATTCCTACATCCAGTACTACGCCACATACCTCATTGCAACACTCAACACAGCCAAACCAGCAAGGCCATCAGACTTCTCATGTGTACATGCCTATCAGTTCTCCTACTACTCCACAAGCACCTATGATTCATTCATCTGGTAGCTCACAATCTTCTGCTCATAGCCAATACAACATTCAGAACATATCCACAGGACCTCACAAAAATCAAATTGAAATCAAACTTGAACCACCACAAAGAAACAGTTCTTCTAAATTGCGCTCAACTGGCCCTCGCACCTCCACTGTTCCCTCTTCCCTCAACAGCCAGACATTAAGTAGAAGTCAACCCACTGTTTACATATCGGCCAGTCCTCCAAATACTGATGAAGTGATCACACGTGGTCAGCCCAAGGTCTACATTTCAGCAAATGCCACAACAGGAGATGATCAACTTGTGCGGAACCAGCCCACGCTTTTCATATCAACAAATCCTGGAGTATCTACTACTGCTAGGAATATGTCTGGTCAAGTAAGCATGGGTCCTGCATTTATTCATCACCATCCACCCAAGAGTCGAGCAGTGGGCAACAGCACCACTGCAACCTCTCCTCGAGTGGTTGTTACACAGCCTAACACAAAATATACTTTTAAAATTACAGTTTCTCCAAATAAGCCCCCTGCAGTTTCCCCAGGGGTAGTGTCCCCAACTTTTGAACCTACAAACCTTCTAAACCTTCCTGATCACTATGTTGAACCAGAGGGTATCCAGCATCTTACTGACCCTGTTTTAGCACATGTGGATAGGATCAGTGATGCACGGAAATTGAGTATGGGATCTGATGATGCTGCCTACACACAAGGTAATATTCTTTATATAAATTGCAGAGCTTTTGACCAGGTTGTCAATTCAGTGTGTAGATTGCAGAACAGGAGATGGTAACCTTTGTGATGTTAATACAGTATCTTTAAATTTAGCATTTGTGAGTGTTTCCTAAATAAATAAAAGCATTTTATAAGCGAATAATAGATTTCTTTTTATGGTAAAGACATGTAACTGAATACTTGGAGATCTTCTGCTGTTTGTCTTAAGTAGATATGTTATCTGTTTAATGAAGTGGAGTCATACCATCTTTATTTTTATATTGTTCTGAAAGAAACATCTACATTTGTTCAACTTGTCCTAGTGATTTAAAGCTACAATTCCATTGTCAGATTTTTGAATCAGTTGAGGTACATTGGATAATGGTTTTGGGGGTTTTTTGGGATTTTTTGTTTTGTTTTTTTTGTTGTTGTTGGGTTTTTTTGTGGGTGTTATTTAAGAAGAAAGAAAAGCAGACTTCAGAAACAATACATGGGAAGAAGTGTTGGTCTGGCTTCCATGTTTCCTTCTGTGCCTGACAATAAAATGCTTAAAGTCTTGATACACTAGTTCTGTTACATTTTAAAATGTGAGAAGGAACACCAAACCAAAGGAATCTTTTTTAAGGGATCAGTGGTAATGGAAGAGCAAAACTTAGGATGTGTGATATAGTGAAATAACCTGTTAATCTTTTTTCTTCTATTCTCATGGGTTTTCATGCTTTTATTACCAACTTGATGGTTTATTAACCCTCCTGTAAGCTTTTTACATAAAGATGTTGAATGAGTCTTAGGGTATTTAAGCAGTATTCATGATAGGTTATCAAAATTATTTGTCTTTGACCTCCCTGCTCCTCTCTGGACTTACGAAACAATTCAGAACTAAACTGTTTTGTTCCACGACCAATGTAAACATTCTTCCGATGAATTTAACCATTTTATTTTGTGTAAGTACAGTGATTAGGACGCTGGAAGCCAGGTCTGCATCTGGAGTGCTGTATTAATGAAATAAATCAAAAAGCAATTCTAGTTTGCACACTACTTCTGGATATAATTATCTTTGGTGAGAAATAGTCAATCCTAACTAAAAAGTTTCTACAGGTTATATATCAAAACCAAAAAACTTATCATCCTTATATTCTCTTATGTTCAGTGCATGAAGAACTTCAGAAAATTCATCTGTAGGTAAGCAAAAAAATTGTCCCCCAGATTGTATTTCCTTTTCTTTGGAGGGAGACTTAGCTATCCATTTTGGTCTTAGTCCTGGAAAACTTCATATACCAGAAATTAAGCAATTGAAATCTTGTCCTTAAGCTCTAAACACTCTTCTGGGTCATAAACTTGCATCCCAAGCAATTTGGATACTTTTTAGGGTGTTGCAAAAGCTGCACTTTGGGAGTTGTCCCTTTCTTCTGTTTTTTATTTCTGAGGGCACTGACTTCTACCTGGTCTACCTCTTTATCTCTTGTACCCTTGGTAGTGATGACCACTGTAACCTCCTGCACAATCTCTACAAGCTGCGGGTATCAGCATTCCATTCATTGAAATGAGGCAAGCTTTATACACAGCCTAGAGTTCCAGAAGCATTGACCTCATCATACCTGCTGTGGAGCCCAGCTCTTCCTGAAGCCAAGCTGCAGCTTTTAGATGATGTGTAGATGTATTATATGGGCTGGAACAACTTTAGGGACCTCAGGAAATCACCATCTGTCTGTGTCCTTCACTAGAAAGTGTTTTTATACTTCTGAAGTTCTTCACATGTAGACATGTTTTGCATTTCCGGCATGTGTGCTTCATTTCTGCTGCAATAAGTACAGTGTTTCTTACATTTTGGTTAATAATTAATACTTGGAAAGTTGAGAAGTCTGTGATAGATTTACTTGTATGATATTGTTATCTGGAAGACCTAACTGTTGCTTTCAAACATGTTTGTTACGCTTAGCAGTGGCTTTTTTTTTCCCTCTTACATACAAAAAAGGACTTTATTTACTTGATATTTTCTGTATTCTAAACTGCTTTTGATTCAGCCAGACTGCCACAATCCTTCCATGTGAGCTGCTTGTTTAATTTTAATTTTAGCCAGAGAAGATGAGTAGTTTCTCTGGCTGTGATTAGAGAAAAATGTATTTTCATCAGCTTTTCCATTTCTGCCAGAATGCTTCTTATCTTGGCAGGGAGAACTGAAACTGGCTTGGGGGAAAAGCGACCTTGGGGTGGAAGATGGAGTTGCTTTGATGTCAAATGAATTTTTCTTTGCTCTTTTTATGTATTTTACATTTATATGCATGGTCCAATCCAGGAGAAGAGGTGTTGGACCTCTCCATAGGTGCTGCTGCTTTCCATCGAAGAAGCTTTAGTTAATTACGGTGTGTGTAGGCGCCTCAGTCTCCTTCCATGACATTTCTGGTTTCCCTCCCAACAAAGTCACAGTGGATAGTAGAAGGCTGCCTCAGTTCTCTGTCTTATTTGCTGCCAAAGGAGATTATATAATGTGTAAAGAAGTGGGTTCTGCTCAGATAAAATCAATGTAATTTCCCTGGAATGCTTGGTTGTATCTCTGGCACTGACTCTGATCCTAAGAAGCGCACTGTCGCCAGGCTTTTCAGATTTGGTTCCTGAGGGATGTTTCTCATTTTCTAGGATTCTAGTTTGAGATACTGAGGACTCGTTTGTGGAATTGTTGAGTGCATGTGTCTACTGTTGAAGTCAGTAAGAATTCATGATGCTGTGAGAAGAGTAATGTTAGATGCACACCCAGAAGGACAGCCAAAAGAGAATGCATTTTTATGCTGCTCTGTTCAGTATCACTTCTGTCAGTGCAGGAGTATTCCCATTACTCTAGCAGAGATTATAATTTATAATTTGTTTTGTTAATATGAAGTAGTTAAGTGAGATTTCAATATATAATTTAATTCACTGTAAAGTGTCTTACAGATGAAAAATTGGAATCCTGTTAGAAGTTGAAGATTCTGTCCTCAGATACATTTTTGTGATGTGTCCTCTGTATGCATGTCATGTAATGAGTAGTGAGGCTGAACAGTTATTTAATAGTTGCTCATTCTGCATATAGCTTTCCATCTGTATAATGGGAAGGCATCCCATCAAGAAAATGCATATTTGTCTAATAAAATCACTAAGTAGATTTTTTCTTACTAGGGTACTTAAGTCCTTTGGTTAAATATTACATGGCTTTGACTATCTGATGTTTTCATATTATTTTCTTTAACTTCAAAGAGGATTGTGTGCAAAGTTGAGTGAATCATTGGTACCAACTGCAGTTATATATGTGGATGCATGTTTGCTTAGCAATTCTTGCCACTGTGTTTTTAATGTAAATAAATTAGTTGATAAACTAGGTCAGTAAATTGACATTTTGCACAGCTCTTGTTTTGATTTCTTGGAGCTTTCTAAAACTTTAAAAAATAAATAAAGCTTCAGGAAACAAATTTCTTTAATTCTTAGCTAGTCCTTGTAGATGTTTAAGAAAAAATACTTGAATGAGATACAGCTGTGGCCCATGCTCCAAGAGGCTCTGAGCCTGTTGCATCATATGGTCTAAGAAAAAATACCACCTATGTTTATCAGGCCCCACTCTTCACTGATCCTCTTTTTAAAAAATTAAGAGACTATTGAAAAGAGAGAGAAAAAAAAAAGAGTTTGAACTTTTGAAGTTGCATATCAGATGACTGAATTTTGTGCATCTTAAAATACAGGTTTTGAAAACATGCACAAGCATAAGTGTTTTGCGATGCTTGTGAACCTCATGCCACAGTGTTAATGCATTGCCAGAAATCCCCTTCATATCTGTCAATCTAAGAGATTTAAGAAATATGAAGGTCTATAGGATAGGGTGAAATTGTTGTATTCCTAGGTTAGAATTTATCTTAGAAGCACTTAAAATAACAAAAGATACTCTAACTTTAAAATTCACATTCACAGAGTCTTTGAGAAAACAATTATGCATGCATTTACGAACCTAAAGATATATTTAATGCTTGACTGAGGTCTCTGAGGGAGGAAGAGTGAACTTTTGTCCTCCAGAGTTTTATGCTCCTCCCTGTAATTATAATGATACACATCCTTTATGTGAAAAATGTGCACTTTGGATGTCAGAGGAAACAGTGGCATCTGCGAGAGCATTGAAGTGTACTGCACTCTGCTGAGTGGAAATATGCAGAAGTGTATAAAACTAAATTTGCCAAATACTTTGTTTGCACTTAATTAAGAAGTTGAACTGGAGTGTATTTCTGAACATTTTCAGTTGCTCTGAGCAACACTAGAGGGAGCTGAATACTTATATTGCTCATTTCCATTCATAATTACCACAACGAAATACAGGGAGAGTTTTGTCTTCCCCCCACCATGGTTTTCCTGCAGCTGCCAAATTGGTATTCAAGCAAAGTTACCAAATTATATATAAAAGTCTCCACTTAAACTAATCACTTTCAAGTTCCTTATCAAAGTTACTTTTAATAGTAGAAGGATAGCACAGTGGTGTCTAGTGATTCTTTAACCACAATGGCAATTTTTAATGTGAGTTTTTCAAACCTGTTGGGATTTGAAATTGTCAGATGGTAGTCACAAGGCTCTTTAGGAGAATAAATTTCATAACTCTCCAGACGTGACATGAAAAAGAAAAGACTGTAATAGTGCTGTGGGCATCCATCAGTGCCTTCTCCTCCTTGTGCAGTTCCATAATGACAGCTGAATTTCTAAACCCCACATGTGAGAGACCATCAAAATGGGAAATCATGGGCTTTTTTCCTTTACAAAAGTAGCTTAAAAAGGGAGATGAGGGATGCACAGGCAAAGTGGTTGGTCATAGTTGAACTCTTGAGGTCATGCCATGCCGTGCAACCTGATATACTGGTAACAGTGCTCCTCACCTACCATATCCAGAAGCTCTGGCTACTTGCCAGCAGCCTGCATCCAGTTTGACAGATCTGAAGAGTTCCTAGTCTGGGCAGTGGAGCATGGCTGTGTTGCCTCGGCAGTCTTACCAAGGTAGTGAAAACACAAGAGTCTGTCTAAAAATGGAAATAAAACGTAGAAAGAAAAAGGGCTTGTACCCTCCCTACAGGAGTAGAGGCAAAGTAGTCTTTGATTTCCTTTCTTTAGGCTTGCAGCTACATTTACTGTTTGTAAAAGGCTTTTCAAGAGGGGAGACTGTTTGGATTACTTACCTGATAATTCCAAGTCTTTGACAAAGATCTTTGTTTTGAGATTTCAGTTACTGAGTTTTTATTTTATGTATGAGCACAGCTGCAATTTTTACTGTAGTGTGACTACATAAAATACATTTCACTATCGTGTGATCATTTGGGACTCAAAAGCCTAGGCTGGATCTCAGTACGGCCTTACAGTCTGTAACACTGTTCAAAAATAGTTTGGCATAGTTCCTCCTTTTAAAGAACCTCTGGAAGACAAAATGCAATGTGTGAATGAATGAATTAGCAGGCAGGAGCTGCGGGAGAAGACAGTTCTGCTTGCCAAAGATGTGAAATGTTGTATCTTTTTGATGTGGTTTTTTTTCCTCTGCTACTATTTGGGAAACCTAGGCAACCAGATTTGAGTACTTCTGATTTTTTGGTATCTGAAGAAATTGTGAGGAATTAAACATGTTCCAGCTAGAGTTTGGCTTAAAGACTTTGTGAGGCAAATTCAGTCTTTTTAAAATACCTTGTTATTGCTGCTTCTTTATAAGCTCCAGGGTGATATAAAAGTATTCATAGTCTGTGAAACTGATCACAGTTTATATGAATTACTAGTTTAATGGATGAATTAATGGCTATGCAGAAGTTAAAATGATTCTTTGGTTTATTTAATGAAATACATTTTTATAGAAGGTGATTATTACTTTGAGCAGTGATATCTACTTTTGTGATGATATTCAATAGTAAACCTGCTTTCAAATAAAATAAACTCATTAGATTGCATGAATTTGTGTCATCTGCCACTTAGGTTCTTTATAACTTTAAAAACCTGTGGTTTAAATGCTAACTTCATTGTTTTTAAATTAGGTCTCCTTGTGCCTTTTGCTTTACAAATAGTAAGCAGTGTTAGAAATTAGAAGCTGAGCTAAAGGTTCTGCACCATAGTTTAGGGGTAAAATAACATACAGTCCAGCTTTTGATAAATATTGCAGTTTGCTAGTGGTGTGCTCATTTCTGTTTTGCTTTCATATGATGGGTCCTACTATGATAAACACTGGATCCAATCCTAATTGCAATAAGCATATGCAGTGCTTCATATTGCAGTTGTCTGAAATCCTCATCATGCTACCTGTTTTACAGTGGTTAAGCTGAAAATACAAAGAAATATTTGTTCTTGGCTTTGGGTAGTCAGTCTTGTAGCTTTTTAGGGATTATAGTTAATTTTTGCATAGTTATTTATTACGTTGTATGGCTTTCTCCTATTTGTTTGTCTCTAGTTAGTTTGTGCTGTTTTCAAAAAGAGAGCTGTCTTATGGCAGAGATTTTCTTGTGAGGAAATTGGAAAAGGAGTCTGTAGCAGCGGTTTTTTTCTTTTTTTTCCCAAAGTAGTACTAATTTGCATCTTAATCTGATGTCGCTGTGTGAAGGATAATAAAGTAGATAAAATGGGACTTTATGTATTGCAGCTTTACTGGTACACCAGAAGGCCAGGATGGAGCGACTTCAACGAGAACTTGAGGTTCAAAAGAAAAAGTTGGATAAACTAAAATCAGAGGTCAATGAAATGGAGAATAATCTAACACGAAGGCGCCTGAAAAGATCGAATTCTGTTTCCCAAATTCCATCTGTAAGTTGAAATGTCTGTAGGGTATAAACCTAAACCACAAGTGTGGTCTGTCACAATAAATTGAAGAAAGAGTTGTTCATATATTGACAATATACTAGGGACAGGCAGTATAGTTAGAATTAGGCTGGTAACCAGTGGAGTTTAGAGTAAGAAATGAAAATGTGTTACTTAACCACAACCTCGCAGTTCACTAATTGTGAAGTATTGCTTTTAAAGGCAGTCGCAAAAGGTTTAACCTGGTAGTCCTTACAAGTCCTTACACATACTGCTATCACACCATGTACATTTTGGTCTTGGTGCATATACGGAGCTTAAAGAAACTGATTAATGCAGCAGTTTTCAGTGCTAGATGATCATCCATTGATCTGGTGGACTGGACCACTGGCTGTGCCCTGACTGCAGTTTTGATTTCAGTCAGCTCTGAAGTCTGATGAGAGAGAACTATTCAGTGGATCTGGAAGCTTTTTGTAAGACTATGCTTGGATTAAAACAAAGGTGGTCATTAGGGAAGATTCTTTTATCATCATTTCTAAAATAACTAAATACTGTCTACCTGTGCGTGAATGATAACTTTTCATAAACTGGGAAAACTGGTCTAACAGGCAGATTTATTTTTTCAGCTGGAAGAAATGCAACAGTTAAGAAGTTGTAACAGACAGCTGCAGATAGACATAGATTGCCTAACCAAAGAGATTGATCTTTTTCAAGCAAGAGGTACAGTATGTCTTAGTACATCAGTAACTGTAAATGTTCATTTTTTTTTTCAGTGTCCACATGTTTCAAAAAAATCTGTGTCATAAATGGTGGATAACACACTTTTTGCAGAATCATCACATTAGTTTCAGTGAAACCATGAAAGTAACTATCTTTAAAGCCTGTTGTTTTTGTTGGCCATATGATTTTCCTAATCCCACAGTCATTCCTATTTCATACTTGGCTCAGAAGAGAGAATTTATTTATTTATTAAACGCTGGGGGAAAATCTGGTTGAGTATCAAAGAAAGAGAGTACGTTTTTTGAATGATACAGCTATACATATATGTCCATCTCTCTCCTTTGTCTTCCACTTCTGTCTGTATTTAGCCTCTCAAGTTAGCAAATATAAAATACAGTTGTAACTTCCAGTGTGCTCTCTGCTTTCCTTGTCTGCAGGGACACAGCCTTTGGTCATGGCGGTGAAATGAGACAGCTGAGCTAGTTCAAGAACTGCCAACAACAAAGCCTTCTCTCTTCCTGCTTCTCTCGCTTGCCACTTACTGAGCTCTGGCTTTGTATTAGTTTTTTAGACCCTTTGCAGAGCTGATTCTGTTCATGAGCCAAACTAAAACTTGCATTGCTGGAAAAGCTTGCTACAGCTGATGTGAGGGAGAGGCACAGGAAGGGAAAACTGAGATAGTGAAAGGGAAGAAACTGATAACTTCCCACTTTCAGTAGCAGTGAGCTGTTAGATCAGTTGAGAGATGAGCCAAAAAAGTTCTGCTTCAGACAGTGTGCATGCAGTTCAGGAGAAGGTAGACAGGTATGCTGAATGTAATGCTGCACTAAAAACCTGACCTTAAATAGAGTGAATGATGGGTAGTTGATTTTTTTTTTGCTTGTTACAGTAAATTGCATGTGGAACTTCATCTGAGTTTTAATTCTAAGCATGTATAATACACTGCATAGTGGGTAAGATATCTATGAGTGTAGTTGCAATTTAGAAAAGTCAGCTAAGATTACTAACAAATGATCTTAAAAGAGTAGCAGAAAAAGATACTTTTAAAATAGTTTAGTTTGCTAGATTTTGTCTCTGACTTTATAGTGCCTATTTTGGGCAGTAAGTGTATTGTTGAAATCACTAATATCTCACTTAGGTCTGTATTGACACCTTGATATAAAAGGTGATAAGTGAATAATAGTATTGTTACAGAATTACTGCCAGAAAAAACTGATATGCCTCCCAACTCAAGTTTATTTTTTTAAACTGCTGCACTTTTTTTTTTATTTTTAGGACCACATTTTAATCCCAGCGCTATTCATAATTTTTACGATAATATTGGATTTCTTGGTCCCGTGCCACCAAAACCCAAAGGTATTGTATTGATAAAATTTGGATTTTATACAAATACCTGGTTTATATCTAATATCAATTTCTAATTTATGAATCTTGTGTAAGTGTTGATTATTAAATAGGTTTCTTCAAAAGCGTACAAACCTTGCAATTTATTTGTATTGGCAGTAAGTATACTTCTGTTTTCTCTTGTTTCTTCTCTATTTATACAATTCAGGAAACAGAAATATATTAAACGGGTTATGTTAAAGATGGATAATACGTTGTTAGGTAGTTTATGTAATGGAAGCATCCATCTTTATTTAAAAATGACCATGAGGTGCATCGCTTAGGGACCAATGAGACTCACTCAGATGACTTAACCATTATCCATAGCAAAGAGGAGATTTACTTACTTGTAGAAATGGATGGTTCCTCACTGGAATTTGTGGCTACTGAGGAATTTGTATTAACAAGTTACATTAAAGCGTCTTCTGACTATTGGTAAATATAGTTCTAGGTGGTTGAAGAGGAAGGTAATGCAGTCCAGTAGGGCAGTCAGTACTGCTGAATATTAGCCACTCTTAAACATTCTACTTGTCATTAGTTTGTATATTGCTTATTTTTTTCCCTCTAAGGATGTCAAACAAAGCAGAACAATTACCTCCTTTGTTTTTCATAAAGCAGAAAATGAAATGAACTTGTTTGGAGCAACATCATACTATGACTTTAGGCAGACCACCTCAAGAAACATGGAGATAATCCACTGGTGCAATCTTTCTGTTCAGGAAGTTCTCCACATAATATGGATGCGTGTGTTTAATTGTCCTTGCAGTTCGCAGTAACCGTTGTTACAGAATCTCATCTTAGACATTTCTGACATGTCTGCATTGTAAAATGGCCTAGATAAATTGGACTTTTTGTCCTGCAGAGCTTTTGCTACACTCCAGACCATACTGTTTTTCATGCTTTATAAAGCACTTTTTATCCTTAGTTACCTGAGCTGGTAATGGAAATTCCTAGTAGAGTTAAATCCATACACATTCCTATTAGATACATTTTTCAACTGAACCGTGAAGAATTGTCAATTATGTAGTTCCTTTAACAATAAATAAAAACCTATCAATGAAGAAAACTTAAATCAGTTTTCTTGGACTAGTCAACATTTCTATTGGCTTATCTTGTAGAAACTCACAAATTTAAATGTTTGATTCAATCTATACTGAAAATGCAAAATGAACCTTGACTGGTTTATAAAGCAATGAAGTCACTCTGTCAATTATCTTTCTTTTTTTCTTTCTTTTTAAAAAAGTATCACTGCTGTATCTTAGTTCTTCATTAGCTTTAATTTTCATTTCATTTTGAGCTTCAATTTAGCTATCATGTAGGCTTTGACTGAAACCGAAATTACTGCTGTTCACAAAAGAACAAAACATATTCTTCATGCAACTGTGATCAGTTCCACTGTATTTCTGGAGCTCTTGCTGTCATTTTGCAGCAGTTGCTGTTGATGAGTTGCTGTTGAGATGTTCTCCAAATGAAATAATGGACTAAAAGGATTTTGCAGTTGCCTAAACCAGAGAACCCTTAACTTGAGAAATCACTCATCTGTCTCTTCATCCTTTTCGTTCCTTTTCTCTCTTCTTCTTTGCTCTTCTAAAATAGTTAAAGATTGCTGTCTAACACATAGTGCAAAAAGAAGTGTTGGTATGGCTGGGAGGATTACTCTATAGCATGGCAGAGCCAGGCAGTGGTTTTTTTTTTTTTTAGTACATCTGCCTGCTGAGCTGGCTTGAAGAACTGCTACCTTCTTTCTAGGATCAAAAAGTTAAACTTAGGTCAAAGTGTTACAAAGCACTTACTTCTTGTCATAATGAATTTTAGACCACTCCATAGCGCTCAAACTTCTAAATCTTGTCCATGTTTCCTGTGCTGGTTCATTTACAAATTTTATGTCCTTTTTATGCAGTAGCTTTGAACTAAGGGAAGAAAGCAGAGTTTAAGGGATGGGAAGCTTGATTTTTGTAGTTATACCATGAGCCTTTTGGCTGATTTACAATCAAGCTGTAGTCGAGGGGGTGATTAGAAGCTGCTTCTCTCACTTTTAATAACTGTGCTGTTTTCAGAGGAGCAAGATAGTTCTCAGTTGCTGAAAAAAGAAAAATTTCAAAATTCTTTCCATGCTGTTTTTAGTTAGTAACTGCTTATCTTATCTCTTCCATGTCACAGATCAGAGGTCCATTGTGAAAACACCAAAGACTGTTCCAGACACAGATGAAGATGAGGGAGCTCAGTGGAGTTGTACCGCCTGTACTTTTTTAAATCATCCGGCCTTAAATCGCTGTGAACAGTGTGAAATGCCCAGGCATTTCTGAGACAACAGGCCCATTACCTTCTGTAAAACCATAGCAAATGTACAAGGAATTGTCCAGGCATTGGGGGGCAAAAAAGCATTTATGCATAGGATTTTGTAAAATGGAAGGTGTGATGAGATGGTATTTTGCTAATGTTAAATGTCAGCCCACAGAGCAAGCAATACCTCAGAGTTGTGTCACAGGCAGTTGACACTGATGGGCTGAAGGGCGATATGCTGAGACACTCTCCAGCTGCCTAAACCATGTACAGTATTACCAGTGATACACACCGTGTTCAGTGCCTGCGTGTTGCCCATCCTCTTCTCTGCCCCCACATCACTACTGAGTTGTGACAGGGGGAAGGAATAGAGTGCTAGTGTTTGTGTTCAGAGCTTTCAGTGAAACACTACGTGCACAGAGGAGATCTTAAAAGGAACAAGGTTTAAATATTTAAACTGTTTGCTGCCACATAGTGCCTTTGATAAAGGGAAGAACTTCACAAATCAGTGGTACTCTTTGCCTTGTCTTCCCTGAAAACATCTCTGAGAAGCCAGAAATCAGTACAATCACATCTGAAGATGAAAAGGAAAAACTGCATGCGTTGTCTGTACAATACACACAGTAAAATACCCCAAAGCTTTTCCTACTGTACATAGCTCTAGAGCCTGCTTTAAGTGATTTCTTTTCCTCACCTTTATTATTTTCTTGTACTTCTGTATGTATAGTGTAATAGTCTTTTTGTTAACTTTCTTTTTTTTCCCTTTAAGTGATTAAGCACGATCATGTCCCTTTTTTTAAGCTTTTATCTGAGAGAAACAATGCCTTAAAATAAGAGCATTAATAAGAAACTATGCACAAAATAGCTTTCCTCTGCTCATTCTGTACATTGCTCTTGTAAATGCTGATGATCTGTGAAGACCTGCAGATGCAGCGTGGTAAAAGTGCAGGAAAAGTTGGAAGAATTATGCATATAGTTCACTCTGTACACTGAGTTTTACGGTGGGTGACACAAAGGGAGCATTTTGTCTGGTGTGAGGAAACTCTATACTAGGAAACTTTCAACCCATCAACAGATCAGCATCAGAGTTAAGCTTGCTTCATCTGCTGGGTGTCTTGCAGACTCCTGAAAAGAGATTCATTGGGGAAGTACATACAGTGCCAAAATCAACAGCTGCAGCATCATACAGCTTTGTTCAAGGACTTTAAATGCTTTCCTATTTTGGCAGCCAGTTTCTAAACCTGACTTTGTGGTGAAGTCTCATATTTATAGAAAACAAGGGTAGCAATATTTAGGACAACTGAAATAAAGGCTGGAAAAGAGAAATCAAACTGACTTGAACACTGAAGCAACCTCAAGCATCTATTTTGATGATCTATTTTTTTAAGGAAAATACTCACATGATCGGGGATGTATGTAACCGAGATCAAGAAAATGGAATTCCAGTACAATATGCATAAAAGACGGCACACAAAGAGTCATGTAGCAGCAGCACTTAGCGTGAGGCTGGAGGGAGTGCTAACAATGTAGCAAGAGACAAAGTAGACTGTCACCCACTGTAAACATCTGCCAGTAAGACACTTTTATTAGGAGTTTCACAAGTCATCTATGTGAATGCACAGAGGCCTTTGTTTTGAAGGCTTTGCATTTTTTTTATGTGGGAAGAAAATGTCAGTCCCAGGTAATTAGGCAGTAGACCCAATGCACTTGCATTCAATGCATTTTGTTTATAAAATGAGACCTTGTTTTTCAGCTTCATCTGCAGTTCTATGTGAAGATTGACAAATCAGTTTTTACCTGTTTATTAATAAAACCTAATTTGGATATCTTGAGTTGACGGTTTTGTGATTTAGCTGGGTAAACTGCCTTTGTAACAGATAAGTTATTTATAAAAATTAAAAAAAATATATATTCTAATGTTTTCTTTTGTGATTTGTTTGCTTTTTCCATGCTGTGGAGCAACAGAATACTCAACAAAACAATAAGCATTAAGAGTATTAAAAGTAGGCTGATTTCTTATGACCAGAGTTTTTATTTAAGCCCTTGTTTTGTTGAACCTTGTCTGTCCTGCCAAGCGTTACTCTGTTTAATTCCAGTTCAGTGAGCATAAGGAATGTATTTCATAAAGTTGCACTGACGAGATTGTTATCTGACCAAAGACCCACTCACTTATTCATAAAGCAGTAAGCTGGACACAGGCCCTTTTCACTTCACGCTTGTGGGATTTATGATTTTTAAGATTTTTTTTCTAAATCAAAATGGGCAACCGTTTTGTGGTAACAGATGACAAATTTATGTTTGATATAAGCACAGTTAAAGGATGTACCTGGTTATATTGTATCTTGGTGCTATGGCTATAAATGCTGTAAAATATGGTGTTCCTTGACATGTCTTTCCTACATGGACCCTGTCAAAGCAAATGTTTATTACATGGAGTTAGGCATTCCTGAGCCATACTGATGCTGTGTAAAAGGCCTTCAGGAGTCATCCATAAACTGATTTAACAAAAAAAAATTAGCTACCAGTTAGATCCAGCAAAAAAATCCCTTAATGCTTATTATTCAACTAGTGTGCCTTAATCTGTAATATGAGAAATAGTGGTTTGGATGTGGGGGCAACTGTATTTATAAAGGAAACTATAAACTCCAGTCAGCTGAGGGGTAGAAAAAGTATATTTGGAAAAATAGGTGAGATGGAATCCTGTTCATTCTATGAAATGCATAATTGATTTTTTCCCTGAATTTGAGTGGGTTTATTTTCTTAAGGGGAAAAAGATACTTATATCCTTGTTCCAGCTAGCTGTGCAGAGTCATCTACTCAACATGAGCATGTATTGGACAGCCTTTTCAGTAACTGATCCTGGAACAGTGGGATAAGAGAAATTATGTCTCCAGTGAATATTCCAGACTTTTACCTTCCCCTTCAAGAGTTTTATGTTCTTTGTGTACTACAGTCACATATATCATCAGATTGTGGCGTATCAATGTAGTGTGTCATTAAGGATTTCAGTTTGAAGGATGAACTAGAACTAGATTTCACTGCTGGATTTTTTGCCTCATAGAAGATAAAAAAAAGTATTTGCGGCAAGGTTAAACTCTGTATTGTGAACATCAGTAGTTTATCTTTGATGCTGATTTATGACTTTTCTGGACTGTCTTTGTCAGGGATCTCTGTAAAAAAAGTACATATGGACAGGAACGGACTGCCCTTCTTGGCTTTCAGAGATGCTCCTGTTTATTTTTTGTGAATGCTTAAGATTATCACTTGGTCAAGTTTCGGAATTGGGGTAACTTTAGAAATGTAGCAGCAAAACAGAGCTGATACGGAGCTGCTGTGTGACATCAGCTCTGTGGAACTGACTTCACTTCACTTTGCTGTTTTGTAGATATTTCAGAAAAACATTTGTTTTATGTAGTCTCCAATCAGTAGAGTTATTCTGTTGTCCAGGAATGTGGCCAGGTGTGGCACCCATGAAATTCAGTTTAACTGTGAGATTCAATATCTTCAGTCTCAAGCTAATGATAGATTGGCTTTAACACTGTGTGGTCAGTATTCATGCCTGTCTGTATTTGCATTATTCACGTGAATTTAATCGGTATTGTGATCTTGAAATGACACCTTCAGCGTGTTTTGTAGATGACCAGGGGAAAAGTGTCCTTACCAGCACTATATTTCTTCAATTAAATTCCTCTAACTTGAATGCATGTTTGAACCTGGACACAAATTAAAGGAAGACTTGATTAAAGATATAGAAGAAGTATTAGAAAAAAGACATCTATTTTTCTAATATAAACCATATATTTACCATTTCAATACTGCTTTGGAATTCTAAAATGGAAGTATTGCTACAAAGCAGTGGCAGAAACATTTTGGTACAGTTAACAGAATATGTAGTACAGCTTGTGAATGCACAGCAGCTGTTACTTATGTTTAGTTCTAACTTCAGCAAGAAAATCCTTTGATATTCTATCTGATATTTGTTTAAAATGCCCTGATTAGTTGAACAGCAAATACAAATTAAACTTTAGATTACTTTCACTGGCACAGAGTGGAATAATAACAGTGCATTCTTTTTTCAAGCCTGTCTGTTTGAATAGCTCTTTTATTGCTAATTTTGAGGAATAGTCTTTGATTTTATGTAGTTCAAAATGCCTTGTGAGGTTCATATTTTGTGTAAACTACTTTAAAATACTGAGAGAAAACAGGAAGAGTTAGTATGAAATGTTTGGGGGCTTTAGGCTCTATAACAAGTTCAAGTGCTTTAGGAACAATTGGGAGTGGTGGTAAACATTGAAAATTACATGATCAGACTCAATTTTGACCTTTTATGATTCTTTAGTTTTAATTTGTTTTTTCTTTGAGCAGTTCTGTAGTGATGGCATGTACAGTAGAATGCAAACATTTCCACATTCAGACGCAGCACTGGGTAAAATTCTTAGAAATTCTTTCTTCAGTCAAGACTTCAGATATGTTAATTTCCAGCAGTGCATATAATTATGCTTTCATCACAAATGCAAATATTTTTAATATATAATCAAAATACAACAATCTTCAGCCAGTGCAGTGCTGCTGCAGGCATGAGTTTAGCTGATTAATTTTTCCCAGTGTCCTGTTCTCTTCATTGATTTAATTTGCAGATACCCAAGCGTACTTACAGAGGACTTAGGAGCCAAAATGATTGGTTATCTACAGAGGTTCAAATTGCCTATGATTTGCAAGTTCATTTAAAATAATAAAACCCTATCACATTGTATGTGAGTGCAGATTTTAAAGGCGAAAAGTAGCATTCAATTCAGGTACTACTCGAGCATTTGAAGTCACTTTTTAAACCATTTCCACTTTTTATGGGAGTGAATTGTATTATGGCTTAAAATTCTATGACTGTGCTTTTTTTTCACACCATTTACAGGAGCATGGTGCCAAAATAATTTTGATGTAGCTGATGTGGTAACAAATGGAGATGCTTCATATTAACCATTTTAATGTGCTTTTTGTCTTAGTAGATAGCAGACCTTATCAGTCTGTGACTGATAAACTACCTAAATTCAGATTCCCCTTGCAAATGATTGAAGGTCTAAGGCTAAGGAATGTGGTGTTGGAGACATCAAGGAAATGGACTAAGCAATGCTCTTCCCTTTGTTCTCCATGTATAGAAGCAGATGGTGTTGCTTTCCTTGAACCCTACTGCAACATGCAGACTAAAATGTGGTAAGCAGAAGGCCTCAGAGCTGGGCAGGGTGTGTTGGAATCAGGAACTTGGGACATCCTGTGAGAAATGCTGTTTGCCACCACAGTGTATCTGCTGACAGGACAGCCATGTCTTCATTCTGTGCTAAGGTCTCGGGCTTGCCACGTTTCATTACGTGCCAAGGAAAAGTTCACAAGGTTTTCCTGAGGAAAGGACAGTGGGAAGTGAGTCCCTGGAGTTCCTCATCTGGCTGGTGCATAGCTGCTTACCCACCACAGAGAAGAGGCGCCTGCATGTAAAAGGGTTTTTACGCCTCTGTGGTTTTGGAGATTGGACACCAATTCCTTAAAAGAGACACTTTGTATTCTCAAAAGAACAGCCCATGCATCATTAATTCTGGATTAGTTTTGTGCCATCATACTGCAACAATAAACTTGTAAAAGTGGTGTTTCCTAATTGAGGTGGTAAATCTAAAAGTGAGTTTTAAAGAGGTTAACAAATATTGATAGCTCTTCTGAGGTGACAGGAAACATGATTCAGATGAGAAAATGAATGTGTGTTTGTAATGAAAATTCAATTACAACAGTTATCATCCCAAAAACTTCAAATAAATAATTTGTATTATGTAGGTTTTATGTTGATCTAAGATTACAGGCAAGGTAATGTTTGCACATAGATAATGTCTCTTATCAGCTGATAAAAAAAAATTAATTTACAATCTACTTATTTATGGTAGCAGCTCTTTACTCCATAGTTAGCTGTAAACAGTAAGTTGGGGGCCCTTTTTTGATTGTTATTTTGGCTTTTTAATTTATTTTTAATATTTGGTATTTCACAGGTTGTATCCTATGTAGAAAAAAACTGGATGGATGGATTTATTTTTTTTACAGCACCTTTTTGCTGCTTTGCTCTTGTTTGTACTTGCTTTGTGTCTTATTTGTCACAGAGCGTTACTGTGCCTCCATCTGTGGCGTTTTGGAAGAAGGTCATGTTTGGGTGCATTGTGTCCCATCCCACTACTCAGGGTGGTGTGACTGTGAGCCTGTGGACAGTAGAGAAAAATACCACTTAGGCTTTAAAAGGCATTTGGCCAAAGGTATTGGAGAATTTTTGAATGGTTTGG
This sequence comes from Anthoscopus minutus, assembly GCA_013399455.1. Classification (NCBI taxonomy): domain Eukaryota; kingdom Metazoa; phylum Chordata; class Aves; order Passeriformes; family Paridae; genus Anthoscopus; species Anthoscopus minutus. Next base: position 75,901 of record VWYI01004987.1, on the reverse strand, counting down.
GTTTTAAGGGACCTTAAAAAAGCCCATCTAGTTCCAACTCCCTCTGCCATGGGCAGGGACAACTTCCACTAGACCAGGATGCTTAAAGCTCCACCTAGCCTGGCCCTTGGTTTGTCTATCTCAGCAATATTGTTGTGTCACTGGCTCATTTTCTACATGATATTCTGTTCTTGTGCTATGGCAGCGTGCAGAGTGCGGCTCCAGGATTTTGCTATTCCCTATGCCTTCATCTCTGCCTCTGCCTTCTCTGTGGCACTGTTAATGAGCTATGAATCCTGTGTTCTGTCTTTTAAGCTTTCTTTTTCTCCATCTCTAATTAGAGATTTGAGTAACCACTCAGGCCAAGTTTCCTATGTTTTGTTGCAACTATCCAGTTGCTACAGTGAAAATTTGGGTTAGAAGTAAGATTTATCTTTTGATTTTTTTCATGAGCCTTTTTCTTGCCTTTGTGTTTTGGGACCAGAAATAAAATTTAAACATAATCTGAGGAAAGACTATACTGTCTTCTGACAGAGATACCTGACACAATTATGAGAAGATTGTCATGTGGCATCTTTTCTGCCAACAAGAATCACTTTTTGGTAGCCAATGTCTATGATTTATATTTGCTGTCTTAGAGAGGATGTTGGATGCTGTCACTGGATACCCAGCTTGAAATGTGATGGCTTGTGGTTTGATGCCCTCTCACTGACTTGTTCAGTGGTTTGGAGAAAGTTGTGCAGGCCCTTGTCTATCTGATCCACAGCAGCAGTCTGGCCTCTTGCAGGGTTTGTTGTGCAATTCTTCTGCAACTGAGGAAGCATTTGGAGGTGCATACATCTTTTCTACTCTGCATATTGCTGAATGTTACGGTTTAGAAGAAGTGAGGCTGTTCAGTAGAAAATCTTACTGTGTCTCTCCAACTAAGCTGCTGCTGAGCTTAAGGGGCTGAGGGAGGAAGGCAGTGTGGGGGGGAAGGCATTGAGAACTCTTCATAATCCTTGGCACAGCTGCCATGTACATGAGAAAGAAAACATTTGTTAGTGTTTTTTGAGCTGAAGGACTTAACAAAAGCCTTCCCTCTTTAATAATAATTAGTAATGGGTTGTTTTTTTCCTGCTGAGCTTGATACTTCTACATTAAATGGCTTAGACTTTTTGAAGGCCTAAGGAAACCATGTGCTGTCCTTCCTGGCCACTGTTCTTCCCCCATGAGCTTCACTTCTGGCCCTGAGACTGGACTAAATTTAACAGAACATGGCCAGGGGCTGAATTTCCATTTGTTAATGGACCTTACTGCTACCCTGATGGATCTCACCAGGGAGTGCTTTTCTGCCATCCCCACAGCCATGGCCTCTGCAATGTGGAGCTGGCTTCTGAAGAAACAGACTTCAATCATTTTTCAAGGCAACTGCAGTGTCCCAGTTCTGAGTGCTTCCTGAAAAAACAGTAGGGTTGAGTGATAGAGAGAGATACTTTAATATTGACATGATTTACTCTTTGTCCCCAACACAACTGTCAGGCATAGCTGTGCCATGTGATGCCATGCTCGGAAACTTGTGTTCCAACTTTGAGAGCCCAGCCGTGTTCAAAGTGGACCTAAGGTAAGTGGCATATGAAGGTATGTCTTATGTAATTGCATAGAAAATTTCCTGATCTATTGCTTCATGTTGGTTTTCATTCTCTTTCATTTCCTGTCTTGTCATCCTGTTCTTTTCCTGGACCAATCCCTGTATTCTGGTAGCAGGGTTGAACTATTGATACTTGATAGCACACAGTGCTTGTGTTCAAGACTTGAGTCAGAATCTAGATCTCACTTGATCATCAGTCTGCCACCCCATGGCAACCATGCTTTTCTCTTGGATTTTGAAACACTTGTGTTAGTCACAGTACTGGCCCCAGAAGGCTGCCGTGTGGTGATTTCAGCTCAGATTTTCATTTCACATATGAAATTCATCTCATGAGACTGAGACAAAATGCATTAGTAATGCTTCAGAGCGGGATTGCATCACCCCCAGCTGGAGGTGTCTTTGTTACTGGTTAAGGGCTGCACTCCAGGATGCTCCCCTTCTCTGTGGCGCTGTTAATGAGCTATGAATCCTGTGTACTGGCACTGGAATGGCACACCCCTAGAACTGACAGGGAACGGCTGATGTTGGCATTGCCCATCGTTTGGTTACAGCTGTTGTTTCCTGACTAGTGTGGAAGGGCTTTCACTTCTGCAGCTGAAAGGAAGACATTGGCAAGTGGTGATTAATACTTTTTTCTGAATTTTGTTTTTATGACTCTAGATGAGTCTCAGGAAGGTAACACATCTCATTTCACATCACAATTGGCTTCTGCTGTTACTGCCATGACCTAATTGTTTTTATTTTCATTTTAAGAGTAAAAGCATTTAAACCCAACCTTGTAAAGACCAATGAATAAAACACACCAGTGAAAAAGCTGTGGCTGAGAGCTTGAGGTAGGTTGTATAAATTAGATTGCTCAGAGGCTTGTTTTGTGAGTCATTATTCATCTGTTAGCAACTCCTATGTGATCCTCTGAAGCATCAGCTGTCACTCTCATTTGACAGGGTCTGCTTTCTGTGCGATTTCCTCTGCCCCGAGCCCTCCTGTTGCGTGTGCAGCTACAAAAGCTGCTTCATACCTGCGGGCTCTGTTGGCTGCCTCTGCTTGGTTTTCCTGTGGTCGTTTGAGAGGATGCCTGCCAGCTGTCAGGACACAGGCACGGTTAGCTCTCTCTGCATGTCCTTTAGCAGTAATGTGAGCCAGCATGCTTACTGACCTTTTCCAGATGTTTTTTCACAAGCCTCCAGTACCTGGGTCAATGGAGTTTGCTTTCCCTGCCTTTTTAGCCCTTTCCAGTCAGGAGGAGATAAGCCTGCTGCAGTGCTATGAGGGTTTATACCACATTATGGCCACAGGTAGCTCCCAAACCAAGTCTTTCCTCATTCTTTCTTGACGTCCCGCTAGTGTATTTGATGGTACAGGGCTTGATGTAATGCACACAAGCTGCTGAGTCACCCCTGAGCTGGCAAGGTTTTATTGTACTCTTAACCCAATATAGAGTGTTTGGTCCCTAGGCAGGCAGGAGCAAAGCTGGTTCTTCTTGCTTCCTTCCAAGTCATGTCAAGGCCAGCCTGGGGGAACTTTTGCTTTCAGGGCGGGTTACCCTGCACTTTGGAGGCCATGTACTGCAGAGCGGCATTTCCAGGCTGGGCCATGGCAGCATCCTGGGGATGCTCCAGCAAAAGCCTCAGTGTTCAGAGTCATAAATATGCTGAGTTGGAAGGGATACATGAGAATTATGTAGTAAAGCTCCTGGCCCTGCACAGGACCCACCACGTGCCTGAGAGCATTGTCCAAACACTTCTTGAATTGTCAGGCTTGGTGCTGTGACCACTTCCCTGGGGAGACCCAGGCTGAATGGACCAAATGACCTCATCTGCTCCTCATGCAGCTTCCACTCAGACCCTTCACAATCCTCATGGTCCTCCTTTGGATGCTTTGTAATAGATATATGTCTTTTTTATATTGTGGTTTTGTAGTGACAAGAACTACACACAGCATTGAGGTGAGGGTGCCCCTCGTGGGTCCTTTGGATTGCAGCTCAGTGTCAATACAATGTAACATAGTATTTATACATAATATATACATAGTAAAATTATAGTATAAAAATGTGTAATACATTTTTATACATAAGACATATACATTTTATGCATCATAAAGTTGTCTATGTCCTCTGGAATATTTGCTTTAGATGTTTTTCAGAAGGATGGGGATGTCTTCTGTTCTTCACGGATTCTTTTACATATTGCAAACTTTAAAAAGTATGTAACTTTGTAGTATCAGTGCTAATGGCTCTGATGTAAATCTGCCTTGAAATGGGATGAACTGCATTCAAAACTATATTGAGCCCTGAAAACCAAGAGCTGGGCAACACAAATGCAGCATTTCAAGCAGGCCTGAATAAATGAAATCAAGTATGGCACAGCACTGGGAATTATCTGCTGGCTTGTGGACAAATACAGGCTCCATCAGGAACTCCTGCCTTCCAGCCAGTTTTGCTGCTCTGCTGGTGATGTGATAGCTGGACCCACAGGGTTATTTGTGCTTCTGGCAAGGAGCTCAGAAACAAGGCTGCAGACAGGTTTCAGATAGCTGTGAGCTCAAGGCTGTAAGTGCTGAGTTGCACATCCAGCCTCTGCCTGGCGAGTGGAGAATTTTATTTTCGGTTCTGTTGAGATGTGGCTGCACAACCCAACTACCTGGCTTTGGGCAACTGCACAGCTGCGGCAACCCTGGTCCCCAAAAATGCAAGGAAAGAAGGTGTAAAAGGAAGGCAGTAGGAGCTTGTGCTGGTTTGTTCTGGGAGAAAGTTCCCCCGCCCCCCACCTAATGCTGCCTTACAGCTGCGTGTTGGGCATATTTGTTGTATGTCCGCCTGACTGCTGATTGACACATACAAGACAATAAACTTAATTAGTTAAAATCCCCTGTGTTCTGACTGACTGCCAACGTCCAAAGTCCACCTGGAAAGACATGGGAGATAACATTTGTAAGGCAAGGCTATCTGGGCTCGCAGAGTGTTTTTTCAATTAATTTCTGCCTGAGGATTGGCTGTGATACTTATCCACTGGCAAACCTAGTTTCAGATTTCAGCTTTAAAATATAATTGGCAGCTCAGCAAATTCATAAAATTGATCCCCATTCACACTTATTTTTGGCTTGCGTTAAGAATGTGCCAACCTGGAACTCTAAACTTAACCCCGAGTGACTTTCCCAGGGCTGCTGCCTGGGCCAAGATAAATCCCGAGACGCCGATGGCAGGGCAGCCACAGCTTGAGCTGCAGGTGAGGGGAGAATAAATATATGGAATAAAGGATAGATTTTGTAAGATGCCCCTTTTATGAAACCTGTTATTCTGCATTTGTATCTCTCTACTCCACAGCCTGAGACTGCTCTCGGTCCGTCTGAGCTGCTGTGTGCCCTTGCGGGGCTGCTTAAACCCGCAAATCACAGGCTGGAGTCCAGACGCATGTGAATGGTTAACAACGCCACGTGTGTCAGGCAACAGAATTGGTTCAGCCGGGGTGATGGAGCCTCACCCGCAGGTTCGTGCTTCCTTTCAGCCCGGGGGAGCCTCTCAGGCCGGGACCCCCGGCAGAGGAGCGACCTCGCCGGGCAGAGAGAGCTGAGCCTGTCCCGCAGAGCCCCGCGCCGGGTCCTGGCGCTTCTGCTGCTCCCAAGCGCAACAACTCCCGCTGCCAGGATTTCCCCGAGCGCACGGCACCGGCTTGGGGAAGTCGGTCACGGAGCGGCAAATCCTGTTTCGAGTGCTACCACATTGACACCTTGTGGTGGACTTGGCCAACATTTTAGAAATATGTTATTGGTTAATATCTTAGGGATGCTAATTGTGGGACATTCCATAGAGGCTTCCATTTGGCTGTGGGCAAATTCAAACATTAGAACATCAAAGTGCAGAGTGCAGAGGCTGATCTAAACTAGTGTGTCCCAAATAACATCCCCTAGTTGTTTCTCAATATCATAGAAGATGAACAGAAATAACCACTGGTGATTATTTTTTCTACCTCTCTGCTGATGTAGAAAATTGGATAACCTGCCCTTTTTTTCCATAATACCCTTTATCTGACTTCTTTTTAAACTGATATTCACCTTTTTATTTCACCTTCTGCAAGGTTTAACTATGACCTAGGGAAGATGCTCCAAAGATTTAAAGGTCTTCCATGTGTTTCTTGAAGTGAAGCCAGGGCTCCAAATCCACCACATGTCATACATTACTTTATGAACAAAAGGATATGCAGATGCTGAAGTTCTCTGAGAATGTTTCCCTGCTGGAAATAACAATTTTACAAGCTTCTGTATTCACTTCAGCCTCTTCCTAACAGGACCTCCTGTGGAGAGAACTCAGTATTTCTCATTCTGATGATGGTTTTGAGTAACACTTATAATTGTCTGCCAATGGTTGTGTATGTTTTGGCAATAACAAATCATAGTCTGCTTCCCTGCTAAATTTTCCTTAGCGCCACTTTTGGAGTGGTGGGGGGGGTGGACTGCAACCTTTGCCAGGGCATCATGGCACTCCTTAGGATTTAGATTTCCCTGTAGCTGGAGGATGTGGTTTTATTTATGAAGTGCATTTTGCCATTTACCATTTCAAGTAGTAAAAGCCATCACATTCCTCAGGGCTTCTCCTGCTGCCCCCTTTGGCAAGCCTTGGCTGTTCTTTAGTCCTTGTAGGCAGTTCTGGTCTCTGCACAGCTCTGCTCCTGACCATGCCCGGAGAACTTTAATTCTTGCAGTAAAATGAAGTCTGATCTGGAAACAAAATCACTAGGCAGTGAAGTTATCTTTGTCATGACTTTGTGCTCACTGTTGTAGCTCATTTGGTTACTACAGCTGATTCTGCTTCTTTGTTAGCACTTTCCTCAGTTGTTTGGAGTCTCTGCAGATATTAAATTACATATTCTAAATTCAGCAAGCTGAGAACCACAGGAGAGCTGGGCCTGCTTTGCTCAGTCTTGCAAGTGTGCAGATGGGTGGCAGACACCTTCATCAGTCTTACTTTGCACAGCAGCTCCTTCCCAAGGTTTATCCTACCACAGGTGACATTCAGTACTTGCTTCTTCAAGCTCTACTATTCATTAATTGTATTTAATTTCTTTCTGCTCTTTCCTTGAGAAAATCTACTTGTTTGCTCAGTGTGGCATATTTATATCCATATTTTGCTGCCTGCTCCTAGTTTATGTTTTCCTTCTGCCATCAGGTGTGCTGATGTTCTTTTGTCTTCTGTATGGAACTAGTGTTAGTAATTCCCTTCAATGCCTTCAAACTAGGGAAATGTAGGTGCAATGGAAATCCCGTCCCAGCAAGGACAGGAGAAGAAAGAGAAGATGAGGAAACAGGTTTGACTGAGGGAAAGAGGAGGAGCTGGGGCGGTGTGGTTAAGGTGAACAATCCTGATGCCGCCATTCATGTACATCACCCGGTTTCCTGGCCCCACTCAAAGCCCTGCCAGCCCTGTATGCATTGTCCTGCCTCTGGCTCGCTGCCTCGCGTGTGCTGTGCCCACAAATCGCTGCTCTCTCACTGCTCTGCTCCACTTGCGTGGCTGTTCGGGCTGCATTTGCCAAGTCAGCACATGAGCACATCTCACTAAAGAGTTCCTCTGAGCCTGCTGCAAGACATTAAGGCAGTAAGCCCAGCTAGGGGTGGGGAAGGGATGTGGCTAAAATACTATTAAAAAGTACGTTTGCTATCATTTTCAAGTCATGGCAACTTCTTAATAATGCTAATGGTGCTGTAATATTAACCTCAAGAGTTCAGAGCATCCCAGTCCCACCAGTACCTGGGAGATGGATTCTACAGCAGTCTTGTGAACATATGAGTGAGTGCAGAGGTCTGTCACACTTGGTGAAATGCAAGCCTTGTTCTTCCCTAGCAGTCCAACACTTTTTAAGAACAAGAAAAGTCATGTTCTATTTAGTTTTTGTGATTAGTTCAAATGTTTGCTTATGAAGTGTGCCAGCTCTTGTGGGAACTGAGTTAAAATATTATCAAAAGTTCTCAGAATAATTGGCAAATACAAGTATTGGATACCCAGCAAGATTTTCTACTTTATAGAATGCTTTATGGCATTAATTCTTACGGTACCTCAGCTCACCACGTTAGTAGGCTTGTCTTCCATGTTCTGTGAAGAAGAAATTTCTGTATTTTAGAAGGGGTGGAGGGAGGTGCTGTGAGGTGCCCAGGACTGCAAAGAGCACCCTCTTTCCCCACTTTTTGCAATGAGGAGCTGTTGCAGGGGTGACTCAAGACTTCTCTGTGAAATATTTGGAAATATTTGTGTATAGTTTCCCTAGCCCCTTGCAAGGGAGGGTGTCTTTTTCTGCCTTTTTGGGAGGGGCTGAGTGTAGAGAAAGGAAGAAGATTTTCTTTTTTTTCTTTTCTCTTTTCTTTTCTTTACTTTTCTTTTTTTCTTTTCTTTTCTTTTCTTTTCTTTTCTTTTCTTTTCTTTTCTTTTCTTTTCTTTTCTTTTCTTTTCTTTTCTTTTCTTTTCTTTTCTTTTCTTTTCTTTTCTTTTTCTCTTTTCTTTTTCTCTTTTCTTTTTCTCTTTTCTTTTCTTTTTTCCTTTCCTTTCCTTTCCTTTCCTTTCCTTTCCTTTCCTTTCCTTTCCTTTCCTTTCCTTTCCTTCTCTCTCTTTTATCTCTTTTGCTTTCTTTTTTTCTTTCCTTCTTAAAATGAACTTGGCAACTCTGTAAATCTCCCTTGGGAAAGCAGCCCATCTCCTGGAAGATTGCTCTCAGTGCTTCCATCTTCTTCTAAAAGAGTCTTGACAACCAAAAAGCAAAGAACATCAAGGGCTTTCTGAGCCTGTTAAGATTTATGGGTTCATTTGCAACTTGGCAGTGAGAACTGGCCTCAAATGCATGTCAGCAGAGATACCAAATAGCAACAGCCTCTTACTCCTCTGTCCAAGAGCTGCTGCCTCCTCTCTGTTCACAGCCCTTTCCCTGGCTCCAGGGGCTGACAGAGGCAAACAGAAATCCCTGCTTTGGAAAGTGCAAAAGGCCCTGCAGCAGGAGCTCCTGAGCCCCATGTGCTTGTGCTGTGGTGGAGCAGGGAAACAATCCCTGCTTTCTGTGGGCTCCTGGCCAGCAGCAGAGCTCCTCTCAGGCAGTGACACAGCGCTGCTGTTGAGCTGCCCTTCTAACAAAATCCCCATGAGAAAAAACCCTCTGGTGAGCACAAGAGCCAAGAGAAATCAAGTTATGTTTAGCACCAAAGTGTGATTTATTTTCTTAAACACTTTCTCAACAGAGTGCACATTCTATGTATTTTACAAAAAGATTCCTCAGTAAATATGACGGAATGAAAGGAAAAAAAATTAGTAAACATTGAGAGAGTTTTGAACAACCATCAAATTCCTGTGCATCCTCGAAGGAGAAAAGTTTATGCGTGTCTCCAGCAAGCCAAGGGCACCATATAAAGGCAGTGTTCCAATTTTCCTATGGATTTTTCAATGCTTTGTGTATTGAAATATGCATGCCAGACACAAAAATTAATGTTGACATGTACAGTTACATCCTGCTCCATTGCTCTGTGTGTGTTTTCTGAATGCTGCCATTTGGGACTTGCTTTGTTTGAGTGGATGGAAGGTATTTTTCCAGTCAGCATTGTCCGCAGTATTTTTTGAGGCATATCACGGAGTATTTTTTCATAGTTTTGTTTTAAGACAACTTCTAACCCTTATGTAATATGTAGTGGATAATTTTTTAAGCCATTCCAACAATCCATAGGACACATGGAAAAAACTTGCCATGTTCTGTAAATGTAAGTCACACCTCTTGGTTGAGGGCACCTCCAAAATCCAAATTTGTGTTTCTTGGAGCCGGCCACAAGGGCATAGGAAACTGAACAGATACAGTATACTTATTTTCTGCACATTCTTCAAACACCATCGCCAAAAAAAAAAAAAATAAGAGGAGGTGATGGGTTTCCAGAGGGAAGCAGGTCAAACTATCACCGCTTTCAAAAAATGCATCATTTGGTAATGTCACTGAGGGTAAATTACTGCTACCATTGTGAAAGCAACAGAATTCCAGCTTCTCACTGAGGACCATGTTTAATTCCTGCCTGGAACTAACAACACTGCACTTCAGAGAAATGAGGTACTGCAGGGTCAGAGAGCTTCAAAATCCAATTGGATGATGAAGAATCAGTTCTAAGAGGACTGGGGGAAAAAAAACCAAACAAAACCAAAAACTAAATAAAACAACAACAAAAAAGCCCACTGCTTAAGTGAAACCCAGAAAATAAACAAGACATTATGGAGAATAAACCATTATAGATGAACATTTTATAATGTGCTAAAGCATTTTTAAAACATGTCACACTGACATACTTAACCTTTGGTATAATGCCAAAAACCTTCAGGATCAACCTTACCATTTGAATTATAACCTGAAGCATTCAGTGGAATAATGCAGAGATTAGCAGCTTTACAGCTTACTGAAAATCAAACATGTCCTAACAGAACATAGTTCACTGTATAATTGCATTATGGGCCACATTTGGTAATTAAGCTTAAGTCAACAATAGATTTCTTGTTCAATGCAGGAGATGCTTTCAAGTTGGTTTTTTTTGGTTGGTTGGTTGTATTTGGTGGTGGTGGTTTTTTTCTCTTTAGCATCATCTGGACTTCTGGATTTTTTTAATTACCAACCCATAGCCCTCAGTCCACAGCAGGACTTACACTGAAGATGACTTCCCTGATTTGATTTACTCTGTGTGTTTCCCTTCTCTGAGAAATGCACCTGTGTCTTCCTTCAGGTTCTGCTCCAGCTCCTCTGCCAGCGTTTCTGTGCTCTCAGCACTGCGATAGAAGCACGAGGTGTAGCTTTGAAAGCTCACTGACAGCAGGCTGGGCTTGAATCAGGTAATGACAGGGACCCAAAGCTGTCTTCTAGGAGAGAGCACAGCCCTGTGCTAGGGGAACAAGTCATCTTCTCTGCTGGCTGAGCAAGGAGCCACAGGCAGGTCATGGGAGAGCCCTTTCCTGGGGACTGGGGAGCGCGGTTCTTTTAGGGAAGTTTAGGTTCAGACTCTAAAAACATGTCTAGTGTTTCAGGGCATTAATGAAAATCTGTGCCATCCTGAATCCAGTCACCAGTGAGGTTGAAATGCTGATAGCCCAGTAACCCTGAGCCCTCCTGCTCTCTTTCAGGGGAGGTGGAACGCAATCTCAGTGTCGTGGATGGCAGCCCTTGCACTGACTTTATGTTTGTACTTCCTGGAGCAGCTGGAATCCTTGCCATAACACCCTCTAAAAATACTTAGTTAAGCCTCAGTTAAGCATCTTCTTGCTCTAGGACTTGTGCTTATTGGGAATGGAGGTTTCACTAGCTTCTGTGTCTTCAAATCATTAAAGTCCGGCAGGCAATATCACAGAATCACAGAATTGTTTGAGTTGGAAGGGACCTAAAAGATGATCCTCTTCCAACACCCCTGCTGCCACGGGCAGGGACACCTTCCTCTGAGACCAGATTGCTCAGAGCCCCTGAGCAAAAACCCAACCTGGCCTTAAACACTTCTAGGTATGGGGCATCCACAACTTCTCTGAGCAACCTGTTCTAGTGCCTCACCACCCACACCATTAAGAATTCACCCTAAAATCTAATCTAGACCTGCCCCTTCTCAAGTCTGAGCCATGTCCCTGTGTCCTATCACTACAGTTCCTGATTAAATGTCCCTCTCTGGCTGCCTTGTAGACCCCCTTCAGATACTGGAAGGTTTCTATGAAGTCTCCATGCAACCTTCTCTTCTCCAGGCTGAACAGCCCCTACTTTCCTAGCCCATCTTCATAGGGGAGGTGCTCCAGTCCCCTTATCCTGGATACTGGGGTACAAAGTCATGACCTGGCTCATCACACTGTAAGGATAATGGGAGCACAGCTCCCTAGGTATATTTATTTGCCGGGCATAGGGTAGCCCTGCAGCTGGGGTGGGGCAGTAGTCCCTGTAAGAAGCATTGGGGTAAGCATGGGCTCTCTGGAACAAGCCTGTTTCATTGCTGGAATCTACCAGAAAGGGCTGCCCTGAGGGCTGGCTGGGGAAACAGTGGTGCTGCTGCAGCTGGTGCTTGCTGTACAGCAGAAGCCTGCCAGGGGACAGAGCTGTGGACTGCAGCAAAACAGGGTGCTGGGTCTCCAGGGCCTGTTTGTGCTGAGCACCACGAGGGATGGAGTGACTCCTGTGACCTGTTCCGTGCCCACTGTGGCACTCCTGAGCCCAGCTGTGCTCCAGGCACACCCTGCCTACCGCAGGTGGGAGCGCTCTCTGCTGGAAGGGGCACCTGGGAGAGCCGGTGTGGTCCAAGCTCTGAGGGTGATGAAGTGAGAGCAGTTTGTGCCTGAGGCCAGCGCAAGGGTGAGGGCTGTCCATGACGCTCCTGCCCTGAGAGGTGCCTAAGGACCAGTTGCAGCCGAAGGTGCCGTCACTGATGGACACTGCTGATATCTTCTCCAGGAGCTGCTCTGGCTGTGTCAAGCGCTGCTCCAGCCCCAGGTCAGATCCAGGACTGCTGGCCCAGGCACGGAATGTCTGCTCAGAACAGCTCTCCTGGGACCTGCCTGCGCAGTTTCTGGCTTCTCGCAGAGTTTCTGTGCAGGCATCGCAGGGTGCAGGCTCTCCTCTGGCTGCGTACGGTGAGCACTGACACCTCTCCTCCTCTTTCCCCAGGGCTAACGAGACCCTTGTTTTGGCCCTGAGCTCATCAGCAACTGAAAGCTCAGCTTGATGTTGTCTCTCTGGATGGTAAAATTTGCATTTATTGCCATAGGTGCATTTTTTACCTGAAAGAATAAAAACGAATCAGACAGGAAGTTGTCACTAGCACCAATATCAATTAATACAGACATCACTTCTCCCCAGCACTTGGTGTGATGAACACAGAAAAAAGGGGAAATACTGTTTTCGAAATCAGTACTGTTGACTCCAGATTTAAATACTGCTGATATTAGTAGCAGGGTGAAGCAGCAGTGAAAGGAAGTCTCTGCTATTTTGGAAGTGTCTGATATTCATGTTTCAGTTCCTGCATTGGGTGCACTGGGCGGCTGCTACAAAAGGTTACTTTAAAAAATGGCATAAGGATTTACCCCTGAGAAACCTGCACATTGCTAGGGGGCTGTCAGGAGTGGGGCAAGTGTTTGGATGGCCATTCCCAAGTGCTAAAGCAAAATCCACTCCACAAAGTGAGAAGTGTGTGCAGGCAGGATGGTCAGCACAGCCACAGCGCCCATGGGTGCTGGGTGCAGGCAAGGATGGAGAGGCCAGAAACATCTGCTGCCTCTGCTGAGGCTGGAGCCACTGAAGCAGGAGGGCAAAAAAACATCACACCTTTGAGCAACCCCAACCCAAGTCCCTACCACATGAAGCAGGACAGCACATGGCAGTGGCCCCTAGCCAGGGAAGAGCACAGCTGGGAAGCAGGGGACAGTTCACAGCATGGGCAGAAACCCACCATAAGGGCAAGGCTGCCATTTCTTTTCAGGAAGCACTGGCTTTTTGGTGAGGAAGTTACTTAAAGTGGGTCCGTGCCGGCCTAATGGATCATCGGGAGGCATAAACCTGGAAAAGTAAAAGAAGTCATGGATGTGGGCACGTGGCTGTCTCACACTGTCTCAGTGAAGTGCATTTCCCCTGGACACCTCAGCTATTAGAAAAGTCAGGAGAGAGGTTAGTATGAGCAGGCTGAGGAGCACTCAGCTCAGCCTCGCAGGTGTAGTGCAAGGGCTTGAATGAAAATGTTTTCTCAGCAGGGATTGTGAAGGGCCAGAGAGACCAGCTTCTTCTCTTCCAGCAAGCTATGATTACAGAAACACAGGGAAAAGTCCTATTTTGTTGTGTAGGGGAATTAAATATACTGCCAGCCAGCCTCCTCTCATGGATTTGATTCTGGCTCATACAGGAAACAGAAATTAAAATATACCAACCCTTGGTTTAACATCACAAATTGGATTGGAAAGACACAAAGCTGGTCACTAATGTTGCCATTCACACAGAAAAGCTCATAGAAGAGTGACATGGGAGGTTTTAAGACCAAAGGTGAGGGAGTAGGGAACTCCAGAAACGAGATAAGAGAAGCTGCAGTAAATTCCTTTCATAAAAAGGCTCATGTATTCTGATTTGCTACTGGTAGGAGGTACCCTGATGCTGGAGCTGACTTGACCTATGATAGTCAAGAATCAAAATTCTAGTTTCTATAACATCACCCATCTCTTACCTGTTACTGACAAAAGAGTACATGAGTAGTCGCTGCTCAAGAAACCATTTCCACTCGGGGTTTTCATTTTGGAGGTCCCGGTAGTGGTCATTGGAAACAATGACTCCGTCTTTCTCATAAGCAACTTTCACTATGTAGCGATCATCGTAGCAAACCACCCGCTTGCCTTTCACCTTCCCGGAGGGTGTGTAGACGAGGATAGATTGCTTCTCCAGCTCCTCAAGGATGTGCTGATCTTGTGAGGGGATTGGCAGAAGTAGATGAGGGGAGCAAAAAATAAAAGAGAAACTAATTAATTAATAATGACCATATCTCAGTCACCTGCTAGGAACCTAGAGGAATCTAAGGATATTCCAGCACTTTACGAAACTCAGTGCAATTTTCAGAAGCAGTGATATCTGGTGGTTATTTGGCAACTTGAAAATTAGGTCTTTTACAAAAACATCAACTTGTAAATTTTGAGGCACTTTTTTTATTATTTTTAAGTCTTATCTGTAAAAGAACACCTTGAATTCTACACCAGAGCCTGATACTGAATCCCTGCAGTGCCCTTTTTATCCTGCTAGATGCCAGAAGGTGCATAACCAGCCCTGATGTAAGCTTCACCTGGAGATAAAACATGTGGGATAAAATACATAAATAAACTTCTGCTGCTGTCGAGGACACTCTGACCCCTTGCCATTCCTTCTCTGCAGGAATGCAGATATGCCTCATCTGCAGGTACCAAACTGCTGGCACAAACCTCGCTGTCTGTTTCCAGACAAACTGAGTCTCACTCCCCTCCAGAGACTTCTGCTGATACATCTTCTCCTGGAAGGGGAACCCATGCAGCCCCTGGGCTGGGTAGCAGTGACAGATAACAGGCATGCAGTAATGAGCATCTCTATCTCCCGGCAGGCCTCACAAGCTCCGTAGACTCACTGCAAGCTGACAAACTCCTTCTTTAACTCAGCTTGGCAGTGCCTTGTGCTTGTTAAGCAGAAGGTTTAAAGCAGTGTAACAAAGCCTTGTAAGCAGTTTTAGCTGCTAGCCAGGAGCACTGAATGGGGCAATGAGTTAATGACTCATTTGAGGGAAGCCTGATACACAACTTGCACTGTGCTTGTCTTTACAGGGAAAAAACTGTTCTGGGTTCTTCACACTCCCTCTGTCTCCAAACTGCACCCAATGGTTGCCAAATTACACCCAGGATGGTGACCTACCTGCAATGGGGCTGTCTTGTCGAGGGGGTTCCTTTCTCCAGAGTGGAACAAAAACCTTGATGTAAGTGTGCCCCCTCTCTCGAAACCAATCCACTGCCAGCTGGATCCCCCAGCAGGAGAACACCTCTTTGTTCCCATGACTATAAAAAAAGAGGATGATGAGGAAAAGCTTTTATGAAGCTTAGAGTTCTCTTTAACTGAGCCAGTAATGAAAAGGCAAAATAAACAGCTTTTGTGTCATTCACCCATTTCCAAGAAAACAACCTGGCAGGGAGTTCTGGTGGGACAGATCCAAACACCTCCTCCAGCAGAGCCAAAGATTTATCTGAAACAGTTTGGATACTTAAAACAGAGGTATCCTATCCCTCATTTCTATGACCCAAACCTATTTTTTCCATCTGTATCTGGCTGGACTTAAGTCCTAAGGTACCAACAAGATCTTAGGCCATGTCAAACCTTTCACATGCCTTGTCTGAAAAAGGTTTGAGGAGTGAGAGTTTCTGCACAAGAAGAAACCCATGAGGCTGTCCTGTGAGAAACAAAATGTGGGAATTTTCTTCTGTGGTAACAGGGCCATGAGAGATCTTAATGGCTGAAGTGGCTGCAGGTGTACAGGGCAATCCATGGGTGATATTTTTTGGAAACATTAGACAAAATATGAGGGAAGAAAAACTGTAAGAGGCAGGATAGGAAATACAGAAAACCAAAAAAGGGACAAGACATCAGTGGTGATGGCCACAGGCACCTCAGACCCGCTTTCATCTTGCTCTAGTTGATGGATATTTTCTTCATTGCACAGAGAAGTAGGAAAGCCCTAAGACAAGTGTTCTAGAAGTGCCAGCAAGGTGCGTTCTGAAGAATTCAATATGCAGCATAATCCAGAAAACAACCTCAAGGAAAATAACTAGGGGCGACACCCTTCTAAATGTCTCACCTTCCTTGAAAGTTCCCACTGCCTGGCACTCACTCATCTAAAATCTGACTACAGTGCAAAGGAAGGTAGTTTATTGACTACCTCTGCACCAGAAAACTAAACTAAACAGTACACAAAGTCCTAAATGGATAAATACCTTCACATTATCTACAGAATGCTCATCCTTGTACTCTGACCTTTCTGCAAAATACTGCCAGTCTTACTCAGGCTTTCCTCTTTGCAAAAATCCCTTGGGATCCATTCTCTTGGCTGCTACGAGCCTCTGCACTGACAGACCAGCCAAGGGTTATGCCACAGTCTTAAATGAGTCTCCCACCACCACCTCCCACTGATTCATCTCTAGGACATGCTTACACTCGCCTCATAACCAAAGCTCCATTTTACAACCAATAAAAGTTTCTGTCCTGAAATGGTGACCACAGATGAAAAATAGCACAATTTGTAGGAAGAAAGGTGGTTGCCTATTAAAAGCTACCAAGGCAATAGGAAGTCATTTAAAATCCTTAGCAATAACAAATGGTCTGAAGTGCTTGACATATCTAATCTCCATTTTAGAACAGCTGTTTCATTTGGTTTTAGACGATAGGATCTTCCCAGGATATTTGTAATATCACCTGGATTGTTAAATTGGAAGTTTGTGTGACTTTTTTGGACAACTGCCTCTAAAAGGCAGCCCAGGTACATCTTTGATGCCATGACTCAATCAAAGTTCAGCATCAGATTTCCTAAATATTAACTACTTGTATCTATAATCCTGTGAGATTTGGGAGTTCTAGGCATACCCCGGTGCAGAAAGTAAAGGTCTCAAGCACAAGTGGGTCAGCCAAAAGGCTGAGTGGAACAAGGAAGATGAGGCACCTGGAACTGCTCCTCAGCATTATCACTTAATCCAGCTGCTGCTGCACAGCTACAGCCAGACCTGGGGGCATGGGGTCTGGATGAGTCTGTACCCATTGGGGGCTGCACGTCCACGCCCAGCACCGCTGACTGCTGTGCCCTGGAGCAGGGCCCTCAGAGCTTTCCACCCTCCCTCTCTGGCCACAGACTGGCTCCTGGCAGTCACCTTTCCCACGCAACCCTGGAGTCTGTGGACCATAACTCATCCATGATCTGTCATAACTCAGTCTCCTCTCTCCTTCCTGCCAGCAACAGGGCACACTTGCACGTGGGTCACAGACCAGCAGGGCCCATCTCAGAAAATGAAGCAGCAATATTTGGCATCTTTGTGACTCCAGTGGTTAATCCATTATTAAATCCAGCAAGTTCTCTTTAAATTGTGCCATTCCAACTCCTTTGAAAGGAAGTTTAGGCAAACCAACTTCTTTTGAAAACTGCAAATGGGCCCTTTTCCACCTGGTCATGACACAGCACCAGCAAAGCTTTGTCAGAAAGGCCTAGGAATAGGCCTCTGTAGCTACCACAGCTTTAAAACTGGGTGTAGGTGCAAGCACTAGAGGAGATAGCAGCTTCTTCTGTGTGCAGTGAATATAGCTATGACACTTCACTTTTCCTATTAACACAACTCCATTTGTTTTTTCCACCAGCCTTGCTAAACTTCCTATGGATAGGCTGGAGGGTGGTGAAATTTCCCATTACATCTGATGGAAACACCAAAGTGTACTGAGATGTTTGATGAGTGAGACTGGCTGAAGGCAAGGTTATTTTCCTTCCAGCGTCTCTGGGTGGGCTGATTGATGGTTGGAGACTGCCAGTGAGTTGCTTTATTACCCTGAGGCATACACATCTTTCTCAAAACCTTGCATTCTACAGTGGGCCCTCAATGCCAACTCTGAAATGCTCCAGAAACACTAATCCTAAGAGATAAATATAAATGTTCAATACTTTATTCCACGCAGACAACTGCCACTCAAAGCTCTAACTTCTTGATTGTTTTACTCCTAAACTGCTGCTTCTGCTGCACTTTTACAGTTGCTGGTATTGATGATGATGGAGTTTTCCCCAGCAAGGGATCTTAACATCCTTTCTCCCTGACATCTGCAAACTGTCCTCTGTCTGACAGCAGCAAACCAGAAAAATTAAAGCAAAGCTAAATTAAAGCAAGGGTACTGAAAGCACTGACCAGGCCTACCCCATTAGCCAAAGCAAATGCCATTCAGCACCACCTTGAAAGGCATCCAGGAGAGGAAAGCAACTCCTTCCAGGCTGCGCCCTTTCAGTACCAGCTGAACTGACAAGCTCAATAGTCTCCTCCATCATCCACAAAGTCGTCATCAAGACAGAGGATGGGATGTCTGAGAAGAGCTGTAAAGCCTTCACCTTTCTGAAACTTAAAGCTGCTGTGCCAGAGTTGAGACCAGAGCCCATGGCCCATCTTGGGTAATACTGACTGTGGGACACTGAAAGGGTGGGTGACCAGCTCAGCCACAGTGCCTGAGTGGGTGCTCAGTTCTTTTGCAGAGAGGCAAACCTGAGGAGGGGCTTGGGTGAAGAGGCAAAGCCAGGCAGGAGATCCTAACACCTGGTTACCAAGCTCATGGCCCAGACAAGGCCAAATAAGTTTGCTCTGCGGTGTATTTCCCACTTCCCGTGAGCTGCCTTGAGTAGGGAACCTCTTGGTTTTGGCTGGGATTTCTCCCTTCACCCACAAGATGGCATAATTTGCTTAGTCTCCAGTTGCTCTGGACGTGCTTGGCCACTTTTCTCCCTAACCAGAGGGGATATGGTCTCATCTCATCTCACAGGACGGCTAACAGAAGGAGGAAGCCTTCCTTTGCCCTGTCTCAGTCTGCAGGGATGGGCTTGGCCTTGCATAGCAGACAGGGGAGTACAGAGAAAACAGACGGACAGCCATTGCATCCTGGACTCTTGGCTCCAAACAGAAGCCAGCCCACTGCTGACTTTGGACATCCCATCCACAGGGACATGCCAGGCTCCCCATCTGTAAGAGTGCTTTCAAAGTGCCAGGGCACTACTCAGGGAATGGAACCGGCCAGCATGGGTTGATGTGACATTTCCCAGAAGCAGAATGACTAAGGAGGAAGTGAATCTATTCAATACAAGCCAGCTATCCATTCCCTGATAGTTATCTAAAACAAAAGCCAGATTGAAAACCAACAAAAATCATGCAAGCTGGGAACATTCTTGGAGTTCACTTGCAAGTCAAAGTGGTAAAACTGTGAAATTCTTAGAGACTGCAGCCACCTGACTTTATTTCCCCTCTCCTTAGATCAGTTGGGTGGTCTGTCTATCTGTTCATAAGACTTTCCTTGGAAACATCTCAGGTTTAGAAATCCTAGGTGCCCATTTGGAAAGGGGGGTAATTTAATGGTGAGCTCCAAGGGAGAGACAGTGCCACAAAGAGTGCACAGAGGTTGCCTGATAAAAGGTCAGAATGCAGAGTGAGCCAGTAATTGCACTGTGATGTGCATATATTCATGGGCATCAAGACAGCAGCTCCTTAAAAGCTGTGCATCAGCCAAAGAACAAGAACAAGCAATTGTTCATACATCAAATGTATCAATGCACATCTCACCTGAAGGAAAAACATACTTCAAGCCATCAGTTTTAAAATTCAAAAGCTTCAGAGGAAGAGAGATGCCTTTCAGGGAATGGGGCTTACCTCATTGCAACATTGCTGCCATCGATCACAATGGCTCTTAAGGAATCTGAAGAATCACTGTCATCTTCTCCAAGCCACTTCAGCCCCAGTGTGGTGCTACACGATCCACGGGCAACCAGCTTTAGCTGGGAAGGCTGAACGTGGTTCTCCAGAGCCTGAGGTTTGCTCCCCATCCGAATAAGCTCTTTAAGCACATCATCCTCCAGGGCCTCTTGGCCCAGGTTCTCCAGCACTTTGCAGATGTCCTGCTTAGCATAGCCTAGCTTGCAGAAAAAAACCATCTTGCTCTGGTGCACTTCCATCCCTTCTGCAGAAACTCTTCTGGAGGGTGGTGGTGCTTCTTTGCTAGAAATTGAACTGGCCAGTGCCATTTTAGCAGGCATTTATGTTCCTTTAAATGTGATGGTCGTGTCTTCCCAGCTGTGTCCCACAGGCATCAGCTTCAGGGAGGGAAAGACTAGCAACAACAAAACACAAGCATTAAGGAAAAACATGCAATCATCTCAGCTCTTTGCCTAGTGCACAGCAGAGACCAGCAGATTAGCTGTCTTCTCTCTGAGGAGATTGTACAGTCTTCTCTCAGCATTAAAGCAATTTTCTGGTCTGCTCTGAATTATAAAAGCACCGAATATTTGTCACTCTCCAAATACTATGTCAGACAGGTGCCATCTTATTTGGTGATCTGTGCCAGGCTGCCTGGATGCAGACAGGCTGCAGGCATGAATTGGTTCTTCAGACTTATCTCACAGGAAATGACACAAAGGGGATTTTCAATTTGCTGTGTGGTTTGTCAGCCCGAGATAAATATCTGTCAAATTTTACTGGATGAGCTCAGATGCCATAGCAACTTAACAAGTATAGCAAATTTCATCCAGTGATTTACGGAAACATGCTGTTTCCAAAGTATCTGGGAACTGATTTTTTTTAAATACAGTTTTAGCTTTCTTACTGTGTGTCCGTCTGCGCCTATACAGACATAAATTCTGAAATTCTGTCACTCATCAGTTCTGATGATGCTTGACTACTCTTTTCCTGTTACTTGCTATTTCAGCGAGGGCTTTTCTTTTCAGAGAAGCAGTTTGTTTTTTTGAAAACTGCCAGTACGGTGCTTTGAAGCAGGTGATCCAGAAAGCAGTTTCAATTTCACTCATGTTTATTGTCAAGGTAATTCAGAAATAAGTGCACAAAAGTAGCAAAAAGCTACTTCATATTCTCCAGAACTGTACCACATAAGTTTTTGGTCTACCCAGTGAATGAAGGTGATGGGCAACATAGTCAGGGATACCCAGAGCTGCCTAAGCCCAACAAGTGTGATACAGAAGAACATACACGATGACCACTCATCCATCAAGCCAAACACCTTCAGGCATTGTTGGCTTTCTTGCACTGAAGCATCTCTTGCCACATCACTGCTATTATTGGTGCTACCTGGTTAAAAGCTGTGGCTGGCTCTTCTACCCACATGAGGGATGTAAGGGTGGCCCCCTTTGCTGATTGTGGTCAGATGCAAAATTAACTGACCCAACAACCACCTCCGTGCCCAACCCGGAGCCAGACCCACATCCCACCCACCAGCTTCCCTTCCCAGCCCACCAGCCACTCCCTGCCCAGCAGTGGGCCACCCCAGGAGCCAGAAGCTGAAACCATGTGGAAGAAGGCATGGAGGTACTGGAAGCAAGCAGCTGGGAGAGGATTCAGAATGAAGCTCCTCCCCAAGGCATAAGAGCCCTCTCAGGCTGTGGGGAAGAAATCCATGCTGGTTCGGTTAATTTAAAATTGATTAGTTCACCAGGAAAACATGATAGTTAATTCTAACCTCACCTTGTGAAACTTTGATATTTTCTATGTAGCTTTACAAATTTCAGGTATTCTGTGGCAGAAATCTGGCACTCAGTTAAAAATGACAAACAGCATCAATAAAATAAAGCATACCTTAAACATGTCACAACTGTATGGGGAAAACAGTTACCATGTGTATTTTCCGTCTAAACTAAAGCATTGCTTATTTTAGCCAGTGACTCTTTTCCTCACAATGCACTCTGTAACAATTTTTACATCTAATCCTTGTTTTCAAGTAATTGACTAAAGACAAAAATGTATTTGCCTATTTTTTCATTATTGAAATGGTCTTTCATCTTTGAAACAGCTATTGTCTGAGGTGAAATGCAGTGATGTAACCAAATAAAGCAGAAGCAGTCACATCTGGGCTGGCACCATAGTAAAACCTGCTTCCAGGTATGCAATCAATGGCTCCAAACATTTAAAGTGTACTTCTTAATTTTTTTTTAAATGCCTAGATTTCTAAAAATAAATTATAACTTTTCTTAGTATCTCTTTTCAGGTTGAAAAGCAAATATTTATCACATATTAATAGCCACTACTATTATTTTCAAAACTGTACTTCTGTCTACTTTGATGCTTTTTATCTTTTTTTCTTTATTTTTTTTCCCTTTTTCTTTTACTATCAGGACAATTTCCCACATTAGCATCGCATTGTGTTGCATGTGCATTTGTCCTGGATTTCATCTGAAATTAGGTTCAATTCAATCCTCCTGAATTTTAGCAGAGATCTTTCCAGCTGTGGAGGGGGCAGAGGCCACATCCACCTCGCAGCCTCCAGCACACAAGAGCAGGTGCTGGATGGAAGTTGCTCACCACAACACTTTTCTAGCTCCACCCCAGGCAGCACCAAGCCCATGGTCCATGTCTGCACTCTTTGCTTCTTTTTGCAAGGGTTGGTCCTTCTGTGCAAGCAGTGAATCCCTTTGGCTTGGTAAGCATGGGAAATGCTGAGCTCTGGATGGCTGCCTGGGGCTGATGTGATGCAGCATCAGCCATCCCCAGCAACATGGTAATTCTGCAGAGTTAACCACTGCTGCAGTGTGGCCAAACATTAAAAATGGGTGATACAGTCACAGCAGGGTTTTCATCACAGAGAGAACAATTTGGAAAAACTGAGATGGAAGCCTTGGTCACCAAAAACACTGAGGTCACCCTTCTCAAGGGGGAGTTAAAGGGCAATAAAATCCCTGGCCTACACATTAGTAAACAGTCAGAAGTGTGCCCAAGTTCAGCAGGTCAGCTGGCTGGTTATAACCAGCACAAAAAACATGACGAGGAAAAATTGTGTGTCACAGAGTACAGCTATTGCAAACAGATTGTGACATTCCATTTATAAACTTTATGACCTTCATTTGCAGACTACTTAGATTTCCTCCTGCCACTTTCCACCCTTCATCTAAGCTGATCACACTGGTAGCTGTTTTTATTTTCACTCCACCGAAAGCCAAAGTCTTCTCATTTCAAAGGATAATTTATCCACAGATAGATGTGCCCATTCTATGTCTAGCTTTAAAAGCACTCTGTGGTGTTGCGACTCCTCTGACAGATACACAATCACACAGAAGAAATGGTTTCAGTCTGGTTTCCAAAATTCTATTTCCATCTTAACATTTTAGAATGTTAATATTTCAGTGAATACTTTTGACCAAAAAATCAGAAGACCTCATATGGTTTTCTGCCTTTGGTATATTTTGACAGATTTTTAAGACTAGAAAATGATAATTGAGAACTCTTTTCCAAAGAAGTGCTGGTAACTATTACATCTTGAATGATTTTAAAGAATAATTTTTCCTCATCCTTCTGACCAGTCAGAGCAGCATCTCCAGCAGCCTCAGGTCACAGAACCACAATAAGGATCATTTTGACTCAGAGGAAGTTAGGGCTCCTCAAAGCCCCCCCAAAGGACTATTCTGCCCAAGCAGAGGCAGAGGGCACATAGCCCCAGACTAATCTGGCACTGGTCAAGGCAGAGCAGGTTTAGAGCTTCTCTAAAGTTCAGGTGTCTGCCAAGCAGCACAATGAGCACAGCTGCAGCTCCTTGCCACCACAATGTTGCCCCTCACACGTCAGGGCAGGACCACTTCACCCCTCTTCCTCCTTTCACCCTTGAATAACACTGCAAACCACCTAGGACTGAATGCCCATTTGAGCCCTGCCATGTGGTGGGCTCAAGTAGATGGGCAGATGGGCAGCTCTACCTCCAGAAAAATAAGAATTTTTATTTTCACAAATGAGAGATGCACATAAACTCTTCATAGCAACACCTGCCATTTGTTCTCTTGCTAAGAAAGATTTGCCCCTTTCTTCTCCACCTTCCCTGCTCCATTTGCTAAAAATACTAAAGCCAAACTCCCCAGGGAGTGAGCTGTGCTCACAGGTAACACCTCTGGCTCTGCACCTTACCTGGTAGCTGTTCTTCCTGTGGCCCAGCAGGGTCATCCCACCATCCTCCAGCCAGAAGCTGGATTCAGAGCAGTACCAGGCTCACAAGGAAGTGACCAGGTCATATTTAGAGGTAAGGCTGATGTCAGCTGAGAGCAAATAAGTGCAGTGGGCAGAACTCATTTTATAGGAAGGTTTTACTTCCTCATTTGGTTGGCCAAGTTTTCATATAACCATAGTTTGATAAACTTTCACTTCAGTTTTCAAAAGGAAAGAAAATAAGAGCTTCCCAGCACATCTCTGTTCTGAGTCACAGACAAAGATTAGTCAAACTCACTCCAGCAGGGATGTAGTACATTGGGCACTGAGAACATCCTGGGTCAAGTGAAAGGTTTTCCACCGGGGCTGCTGAACCAAGTTAGCATAGCCTCATTCCCAGGCATCTGGCAAATTCCTGACCTCCAGGGAAACGTGGAAAAACACTTTAAAAAAGTCAACATTTTGCTTAGCACCTGATATTGCAAAGCCTCATTCAAACACTTCCACACCTGAAGGAACCTGCTCTGGGACACTACAATGAAACATCAAAACCCAAAAAACCCCCTCTAGCCTGCTGGTGCCTCAATCGAAAGACTGCTTCAGAGACATTCAGCCCATCCACAGCAAAGTGTGACAGGCACTTCTTCATGGAAACCTGAGGTTTTCCTCTGCTTTTTCCTGCAGCAAAGAAATATATCCCAATTTTAGGCAGCAAGAACAGTTGGAGACTCTGGGAGGGGTTAACCTCTGGGACCTTTTGGATGCTTCTGACAGCTCTTGCACGTGCAGTGCCCTCTGCCCTGAGGGACGACTGAGGCGTCCTGCTGTGGAAGAAGAGAACCTCTGCCACTGTCACAAGGCAACACACCAGAGCTGGGTTGACCTTTCCCAGTCAGAAATCTCACTACCTGCACACTTTGTGGGAGTAAGCAGAGTGGCCAAACCCTTTGTTGTGGTATTCTGTTTAATCCAAAAGTGCTGGTTGCTGCAAGCCTCACCATGGCTCTCTCAAAGTAGTGGTTATGCCTTTACATCACATCCAGACTCCTGGAAACTCTTTGGGAGGCAGGATGCCCTGCTGCTGTGCCCAGGCAGGCACAGGATAAAGGGGCAGCACACAGCCTCCTCTGTCCAACCTCTGGCACACTTCCTCTAATCCACAAAGCTCTGTCTGGGCAGGTTAAGGCTACAGAAACAGGGAAGTGTTCCTAGGGCCACAACTAAAGAAATGTGTTAGCTCCCTGCTGCCCAGAACAGCTGTGAGAGCAGAACAGCCACAACCTTTGACTCCTCACTCCTTGGACTCAGAATCATGGATCCACAGAATAAACTAGGTGGAAAAGACCTTTGAGATCATCAAGCCCAAGCAAAACTTCAAACATCACTAGAGAGGAGGGCTGTTCTCTGCTCCATTTAAGCTTTCACAATGCTACATATCTCATCACAAGCCCATCATGTAGCAGTACTACTGGAAAGAGAAAGTTGCTGCATTATTTATAACCCAGGCAGGCAATAAAGCGAAGCACACTACATTGTGTAGCATCATTTTAGCCCCTACTTCTCAGTAAAATGGGGGTTTTTCTACCTAAAAAGGAACACACAAGAGCTTATAAAAAGAATAGGGAAGTCAATTAGATAAAAGAAATTTCAT
Source organism: Anthoscopus minutus (assembly GCA_013399455.1). Classification (NCBI taxonomy): domain Eukaryota; kingdom Metazoa; phylum Chordata; class Aves; order Passeriformes; family Paridae; genus Anthoscopus; species Anthoscopus minutus. The sequence goes on along the minus strand of VWYI01004987.1, from coordinate 50,485 downwards.
TTCTATTGTAATAACTCCACCCATCTACCGTAAAAAGCCATGAGCACAAGACTTCAACATCATTTAAATTGTAGGCAGCCAGAAAAACCCTTAGCCAACTCCTGAAACCTGTTTACCTAGGTGATCAGCAGCTCCCAGAGAGAATGCCATGAAAATAAAGGAGCATATTTAACTTTTCAGATGGCCTCACACCCTTTCACTCACCAGCATAGACACACATTTGAGCACCAAAGGCTGTGGTTTCTGAGACATTTCCTTTCTCTGTTGTGCTCCCTTGTGCTGATAAGCACACTGAGTTTTCCCAGCACTGATTTATTTGCTGCTCAAGGCCATTGTTACGTTCAAGAGGGAAAGCTTCAGCAGAAGTTTTCAGAGGGGAAGATCTCATCACTAATGGATGTTTCAGTGCTGAGGACTGAGGATTTACTGGTTTTTGAAACAACTAGACCTTCACCAACCTCAAAGTGGGGCAGCCTTGCTGTGGCACCTCCTGGAGGCTACAGAGACGACCAAGCACGACTTTGAAGAAAGCTCTCTGTGCAAAACCGCTTTCCTGATGGTGTTAGACTCCTGCATGGAAAAAACCATTTTCTTAAAACTGCTTCTGTGAAACACCTCAGGTGTTTTGGTCCACACACCTCAGTGAGATATTTGCTTTGCTAAAGGAAACAGTATTGCATCAGCACAAAAGAAAAGCATTATCACCCTTTTCTTCATCTGAAAAGCTCACCTGCTGTGTACCAAACAAGTACACGTGGCCATAGTAACACAGTGAAAATTCTTTAGCCCCTAACCAGCAGAACACAGTCAGAATAAAGCAATGGCTAAATCAAATGTAGGTCTAGTGCCAGGAATATTTTTAATAGTTGTGGAACTAATACATTCTCCATCCTGCCTCAAGTGGGAGTATTTCCCTACTCCCTTCACGAAGGCTCAGGTCAGATCCTCAAGCCAAGCTCTCTCAACAGTAAAAGTTACGCTCCTGATTTTAATTACAATTTTTTACTATTAGGCAAAATTTAGGTGTTTTCTGCCAGTGAAATTCTTTCCCTGTTGAAGACACCAAAAATTTTGACTTGGAGACAGGTGTCCACCCCAAAAGCCTACACCACTAACTTTGCATGTCCTACTAGAGTACCAGCTCAGTTACTGACAGGCAATCCTGTATTCAACTGGCAGAAAGCTACCATCTTTAGAAGAGGTATCACCACATGCTTGCCAAAATGACTACCTTTTCTATTTCCCCAAAACTATGCCACTGTAGCAAGCACTCTATCTGACCAATGAACAGGAAAACCAATTTCAGTAATGCAGACAATGGTAACTTCTTGGAAAACTGCAACCCGATCCATAGCATCTGACGTAGCAGGATCCCTACTTGGTTTTGCCTAAAATATCAAATTTTTCTCCTTTTATATAACGAGATACTGCTATGACTCAAGTTGTTTTCCACTGGGCTTAAAATAAAAAAGTACCTTTTAGAATCAGAAAGTTCCAAACAAGTTTCAGGTTCAAAAGTTTACTGCTGTTCAAGTTAAGATTTCAGAAGGCTCCTGGAACTGCCTCCCAGCTTCAGTGATTTATAGCAAGCTCCTAAGACCTAAACCTACATATAGTATGGTGCTACCTTTTAACACAGCTACCACATTTAAACCAGTTGATACTGGCATGCTCACTGAGACAAAGCACATTCCATCAGCGGCCAGACCAAGCACTTTACACAAAAATATTGCCCTTAACACTTTTCAAATTGCTTGTGCTTCCTCTGTATGCAACAGGTCATTGGTAGAAAAGGAGACTACCCACGCTGCAGGAAGCTCACAGGCAAAACCTGTAATCCTGTTGCAAATAATGTAGAAGTTTTACTTGAAAAAAATCAAGTTACAGGAGGGTGAGATGGACAACATTAGCAGCAACAGGATCAGAAATTGTTCTAAACTTCTTGAAAATTTTAAAATGCCTAAGTTACTAATAGATGAGGGTGGTGGTGGAGAGTTTGATATGGTTCGGTTTGTTTGTGTGGTTGTTAGGGTTGGGCGTTTTTTGACAAGTGGAAGGAAGCAGAGCTTTACCTCCAGAGAGTACAGGGTTACCATGACTGGGTTTGGGTAACTCCCCTCGACAATGCCAACCACTTGGATACAATATTTATGCTACTTCCATTGACTTGTGTGATGCCTGTGAGATTAGAGAGAGATCTCTGTTGCAACCTACCCTTCTCCCACTTGCCTTTAGTGCTCTATGACCACATCCTATTCATAATATGGTTTGGCCAAGTCCACTCCAAGTATTGGACTCAAGAAATCTACAGTTAACTACAGAAACTACAACACATGACAGCAAACTAGGTCTCAAACTTATTCCAATCCACAGAATAAAATGGTTTAGAGTCTACATCATATTTTGATGCTGTTGCAGGTAAAGGAATCCAGTAGGAAACTCTGAGAAGCTGGTTTTTAAGCCTTTAACCACTGAACAAATAGCCTAAAGCATGAGGTGTTTCCCTTCAAAAAGGAAAGTGAAGAAGCTGATGCTTCTGTGTATTTTCAATGCTATTTTCAACATTATAGATGAAGGTGGGGTTTTATGTTGCATTTTTTAATTACCACAAGCACCAAAGGTCAATATTGAAACTCAGGTTGGAGATAGCATTGATGAAAAGGAAATGACAGGGAAGTGTGACTTCTCATTAGATTAAAACAAGTCAACTCTTCAACTCTGACTAAATAACAGAATCCCAGAATAAAAAGCCCTGACCACTCCAACACCTCTGGCTGGACAGGAAGAGCAGGAAATGTTTGTGCTTTCAGCTGGCCATACAGCTTGCTTGTGCCATTTCCCAAAGAACCACATGTACACAAACATAATTTCTGATGACCAGAGGAGTAAATCCCATCTAACCCAGAGTGCTCAGCCATCTATGTGCCAGGTGACTGTGATCTCTTCAGTGTCAGCAGACTAGCCCAGAGAAGCAGCCTTAAAATTAAGTACTTGCCTCCAAATTAGGAGCTTTTATACTGTCATTTAATCACCTATTAATATCACCTTATTTTTGAATATCCACAATTTGAAAGTTTCCTCCTAAAAAATATAAACAGTTAATTTCACTAATCTGAAGATACTGTGCATTTTTAACATCACCAAGGCATATTGAAAATCAGAAACTTGAAACCTTTTGGATATACTGATTTTTTAATCCTTTATTCTGAAGATTCTTTGGCCAACAATGAAAATGGACTATTTACTTCCAAATACTACTCATTTGAGCTTTCAGTTCTTAAGCATTTACCTGTTGCAAAGAAAATAAAAGCCATTTCTGCTGCAGAAAAGTGAGCACATTGACCTGAAATAGGCTGTTTATTTCTAAACACCAGGAAGTTTTGTATGTCCCACAGGTTGAGGGCTAGCTGAAGCCTAGGAATAGCTGCTGAAACTCTCTGTGATGTTAAGTCACAACTCTCCAATAAGAGGACCTCTGATGTCCAGCAAGAATCCAGCATTCTCCCCAACTGGAAGCTTTTGTTTGTTTCTAGGATTCCCATTTCCTAAAGAAAGCAAGAATGCAATTGCTTTAGTAACTCCACACCCTTGTCACACCTGGCCAGTGCTTTTCACAAGTTAAAAATATCATGTGGTAAAGGACAGCAGGACTGAGAACTTTATGACAGTGTAAACCTTGTTTCTTTAACAGAGCAGGCCAAGAGCAGGAAGAGCCTGAGACAACCTACTGCCTCCACAGCACTACTCCAAAGGCACCATATCCTGACCTAGTACAGATCCTTGGAATCTTCTTACGTCCAGACTGAAGGCAGAAGTTTTCTTGACAGGAACAGTAAGCAGTCCTCAGCCCTGGATTCCCCAAGAGACTTCCTGGAAAAGGCTTCCAGTTTAGCTCTCCTCTGGGACAGAGGGCTCTCACACAGACTCTGCAAGGATGGCACCAGCCCCTGTAGGGTCTCAGGCGGTTATAAATGTTTTCCCAGGAGAGAGTTATGGAAGCCCTGGATTTCTAGTTCTATGCTTCGAAGGACACAAAAGGTAGAGATTCATGAAAAGGCAGCTTCTTAGCCAAGTACACTTCCTGTACTTGGTAAAGTCCACTTTAAGTCTTGGATCCAAGCTCCAGACTACAAAGAACTAAAGGAACTGTAATGTGTGACATCCTAATAGGTCTCAAAATTGCTCAATTCCACAGAATAAAACAATCTAGAGTCTACATCACAATTTGAAGCTGTTGCAAGTAAAGGAACTCAAAAGAAAACTCTGAGGACCTGGTTTCTAAGCCTTCAACTAACGAACAAAGAGCCTAAAGCATGAGGTGTTCCCCTTCAAACAGGCTCCCAGCAATGTCAAAGTGAAGAAGCCAATGCTTCTGCTGTTACATTTTCGATGTTATTTTCAACATTACAGGAAGGTGGGGGATTCTTGCTCAAATTACCACAAGCACCAAGGATGTTGGACTCTAGCTTTGTTTTTAACAAAGCAAAGACAAGGCAGATGCTCCTGGAAAGCACATTCCTATATTAAATACCCTCAGTATCACTCCTCATCTTAGCTCTGGAGATCACAGCCATCCCATCTGGCCTGCTTATTCAGAACCTTCTGCCACAGGGTAGTTTCAGCTGATTATGCTCCTTAAATATCAGCCTTCCCAGAGAATCATCTTAATAAGAAGTCCTCTTTCTTCACAGTCCATTGAAATACTCTATCCAGGCATGGCTACTGGCACTCCAGTGCAGAGCAATTTGCAGTGATTCATCTTGAATTTTAGAATTAGCAGAACACGTTCCAATGAGGGGTATCAAGTTAAAAAATCTTACTGGGTATCGCAGTCAGACACTACAGCAAGTATTACAGAAAAAACACTCACAAAAGAAAAGAAGTTAAATTTATTATTTTAGTTCCTCTCTATTTTTAACTTGTCCTTCATCTGTACTTGGACCTTTCTTTGTCTTTTGATTTCTTAGGACTTCTGCTTCTGTCTGCTTTTTTATCCCAGTCTCTTACTCGGACATCTCTGTATTTGTCTTTTTGTCTGCTGTGAGTGTAATCCCTCTCCTGAGAACGAGAACGGCTGCGGCTCCGATGCCTGTCTTTCTTCTCACTCTTGGTCCTCTCCCTGCAGCGTTCTTCATGCCTTCGGTCAGAATCCTGTCAAAGGAATTGGACAGAAATGCAGTTACAAATAAAAGAGGAAAACACACAGAGGTACAAAGAGAACTACAGAAAGGTCAAGCATGGTTGGCTCCTTAGTTACAGCTGGGACTACCTTAAAGAGATTCATATCCATGATGATTTGAAAAAGGTAACACAAAAATACCACTGAAACCACCTGAAGAACGTAAGTTTACAAGTAAGTTTCTGTCAGTGTTTATGGAAAAAAGCATGGCCATCAGGCACACTTCTTGAACTGCCCAAGGAGCTTTAGCAAAAATTGATTATATCAGGGATTCCATTCAGATGGGTACTATCAAATTCTCCACAAGCATCAAACAAGTCTGTGAGCTAGATTTGGATTTTGGATTTTTTTACCTAAGCAGTGGAAGTATTTCCCTAAGTTTTGGTTCAAGCCCCCATAGGCATTCTAGTGTCATGCAGATGCATAATGTATTTTAAGACCTGCCTGTAATAATTCTTAATGTCCTAAATTTTTGGCATCAGCAAAATGAACAACCTGACAGTTTAATATCACTGTATGTATTAACAGAAAGATACAATTTATGGGATTTTAAAAACAACATTGTGAAGCACAAATCAATATGAGTTACAAAAAATGTCTGCATTAAATTACATAAAACTTCTTTCCTCGTTTCAGATATTATTTTTCTAAGGATGTATCATGACAGCAGCCTTCTCAACTATATGGTTAAAACCCATATTCCATGTACAAAGAAGCAAACTTCACTTAGAATGGTGAAAAAACTCTATTTTAAACAGACATTTTATGCAGAAAGCCAGTGACTGGGGGGTTCCCAGAGTAAACACCACCTTTAGAATGACATCGATAATGCTGAAATTACTAGGGTTACAATAAGCAACAGAACTCTCCTGGATAAACAGACACACAAATTATCACAGGTTTGATCTATAACAAAAACATTCTGCTACTGCTGGGTACAGCAATCTCACTGGTGGCCAAATGTCTATTCCACATCTTTACTGGTAAACTTTATTTCAGTACAGATCTTAAAATCTGGATCCACCAGAGTGGTGCTTCCAGCTACTTGTAAGAGTTTTGTCCATCCATTCTCAAAATGATGCACAGCCATATTACTCTTGTACCCAAAAGCCTCTGTCTCCATATGTTTGAAAAGGTCAAGAGGCTTCAAGCCCATCTGCTACAAGGCCTGATTAAACACCAGACGATGGACATGCTGGTGGAGGGGTAAATGGGAACAAGACAAAAAATACTGGCCAGAAAACCAAATGGTAGGCCTGGTGCACAGCTGCCTTCTAACAAGTTTGTTGCTGAAGTTTCCTCCCAGCACATGGGAGAAATGGGAGAAAAGCAGGACAGCACTCAGTTGAACAATCTACCAAGTAAACACTGGAGACGAGGCTACTGGCCAAGCTGGGGCAGGGAAGAGGTTAGGGAACATTTCAAACTACAGACAAATAGCCCACATCTAATGCCACAGAAAAGAACAACTTGCTGAAAGGATCAGAAGTCATAAAAGCATTGAGTTAAACCACAGAGACCTTCAAAAAAGTATTTAAGGTACAGGTACACAACAAGTCTGAAAGTGACACAAGAAAGTTGCCACAGTAGCTAAAATGACCTCAATGTAAAGAAAAAAAGGTGTAATTTGAATTAGTATAATTAATTGCATCTTTATTTCTTGCCAATGTAAGTTACATTTCCCTTTAAAGAAGATTTTTCATTTTAAACTTTTTGGCATAGGAAAAGGTCAATTTTTAAAACACACTAAATTACTAAAACTAATGGTATTTTGAAACCGAATTTTTATGCCCAAAAGTCAAAACCACGTGGTTTTGGAAGAAGAAGAAAAAGATTTGTACTTAAAAACAGGCTCTCTCTTACTGCTGAAATTTGTATTTCTCAATCCAGGATCACAGCCTCTCATCAGTCAATGAGTAAGTGACGATCACCCAAATTCTTAATCCAGCACTGTATTGGAATACACATCAGGAAAGAAATAAGGTAAGAGGGAAAGCCATGTCTCTGGAAGTTCATGTCTGATTTTGCCAAAAGCAGAAACTTGTTTAACAGCAGTCACTGGTGACATAGCTAGAAATATCACGGCCACAGAAGTAGATTGCACATCTTACGTACAACACACTAGTTCAAAGGTTAAAAGGCATAAACAAATAGAGACAGCCTTTTATGGGAGGAAGATTTTGATAACACTTGACCCTGAATATAAAGAGACTATATAAAGTCTTGACCCTGAATATAAAGTGATAACACTTGACCCTGAATGTCAAGTGTCCAATCACAGTAAAAGCAGGAAATTAAAACCAGAAAAATCAGTACCTCTGCCAAAACCATGCAGTACAGAAATCTGAAATCGGGAAGTCCCTATGTCTCAGAAAAATCTATTGGATAGGCTATACTACTTTGCAGATCCAGTTATCTTAAAAAATAAAATCCAAGAGAAAACACACAGAGAAAATCGGAAGGTGAACAAAGTCATAATACAGATCTGAGGTAGAAGCATACCCTGTATTAAAAAAAACTCCACCAAATCCTATTCACAAACCCACATGGCCGTCCACCCTCCTGCCCCAGACCCACATCCTGTTATTTATAAAAGCCACAGCACTCTACCTTTTCTACCCATTGGAATGAAGTCAAACAGCACAAAGCTCAAAAATATATTCTTGAAACACTGACACAGAGACACAGGAAACGGGCCTCAGACTAAGAAAAGGATGAGTCAAAATATACTAAAGAAAAAAAGTAATACCAGCAAGAAAACAAAAAACAACTCAACATCATGGAAACTATTGAGAAAAGAAAACCCCTTCAAGTCATAGCTAGAGCTGATAGCACAAACTACAGTTCCAATTGCCAGAACTTCCCATTATAAGCCCCGTATCTCTCTTAATTAAAATCTCTGCCGCACTATGGACTCATGGTGGAAGTTTCTGTATGAAGCATAGCTACTGTGATCTTTGGGTGATGAGTTGTGGAATGTCTGCTGCTGCTCTATTTTAAAGTTCTTACCTCAAATACATTCGGTGATTTACAAAATAGGATTAAGGGAGAATGCTTTGTTTGCCTATACTAAAAATGCTACAATTCACTAAAAAGTTTCCATGCTGCTATGCTTTGTGTTGGACTCCATATTAATACTGATATAATATATTCCACCTCAGGAACATGCCTGCTTCCCCTTAGTTTCACATATTATGCCCAAAGTATGAACAGTAAAAAAATAAAACAAAATTAAAATTTTGTATATGCTAAACAGGATTTGTCACCTAAGCTGGCTGCAGATTTCACCAGAGGCCATGCCCAAAATACTGAGTCTGTGTGAGACCAAGTACTGCTCAGTATGTGCATACTGTACAGTACACAATAACAAGAATATTCAAATCCAGAGAGAAAAGTTCTTCTCAGAAATTAATTTTCACAGTTCCAAGAGGGAGCTATGATGCTTGCCATCAAAGAACAGAACTAAGCCTCCGTCTGTGATTTCAGGCATAAGAAAGCTAAACTACTTACAGCAAAATGTGTAAAAGTGACTCAGTGAGAAGAAAGCTACGGGAAAGAACATACCAGAACACAGCAGAAGCAGTGAGAACAAACCACATCAAGAGCAGGTGACTAAGTCCCAAAAAGATACACATAAACACAAGGAGATCACACAGGCAAGCATTAGTATATGTTCTGTTCCAGTACCTG
>VWYI01004987.1:0-41600 GCA_013399455.1 Anthoscopus minutus | reverse complement strand
GTTCCAGGACCTGAAAATATCACCAGGAATCCCTCTGTCCTCATTCATATTTTTATGCTATGAAGTCCCACAATCCCTTCACAATGATCAGAACAGATGTTAACAACCTACTGCTGCCAGCACTTGTTGTGCCACCTGCAGGGATGAAGACTTCTAAATGATTTTAAAATGTTCTCTGCTGATAATGCATGACCAGTCAGTTCCATGGGTGTAATTCCTGAACCATCAGGAATAAAGGTTATCACCAAAAATACAGGTTTCAAGAAGGCTAAAGGACCAGTTTCAATAAGCCAAACACACAGCAGATAGTCTAAACCAACACTGGTCCATATCTCTTGTATGCATACGCTGCATACAAGGCTTTAGTTACCTGAACAAGCCTCTCCCCTCTACCCAAAGGACCCTGACTGAATTAGTATAGTGACAAAAAGACTGCATCCATGAATGAGCAATAGGGCTCACTGCTAACACTGAAAGATTTTAATTGCTGATGTTCATGTGAAAAATTATTTTCAAGCATCACAGCAAGAAGTGATGTATAAGAACAGAATCACATATGCTTTGTGTACACAGAACTTTCAGCAGTACTCAAAACTCAGGATGGGACAATAGCTTTATCTGCTGTGGCTGAAACTTTTTCACTTTCTGCAAAGTTGCTAGAAGACAGCTCTGTTCTCACTCATAAAGCTTGCACTGTTAAAATATGTGGTTTTTTTCTTTTTCAGCTTGTTTTTTTTCTTTCTCAGCTTGGCTCAATTCTTCCTAATGCTCCCTTTAGTGATGGTTAACCCTCCATTTTCTCACTGCAGACTTTGTTTCCACAAAACACCAGATTCACAGGAATGTATCCTGACAGGCTGTAGTAGAACTAATGAATAACAGAATTACTGTCTCCTGGTGCTGTTCTCCACAGTCCAGCTTCACAGCACCAAAGGCTTGCACATTCCAGATGCAAGCAAACTCCCCCCGACAGATTTTATACAAACACTTCCAAAACAGTTAAGGACAAACACAAAAAGATGATGTAAAGAGACTGTGTTCGCAACTCCATATAGGAAAAACCCAACATATGATGGTCTGGCAAAAAAATGAGACACAGTCTACAGTCATGAAATATGATTAACTACTACTTTATGACTAGGAATATGTGAACAACAGGTTCTGCTGAAGATCCCCAACTTTATGAGAGGCTGCACTGCCTCTTCAGGATGCTTTGGCAAAAATCCATCTAGATTTGCCAAGCTTCAGAAGCCCATGAGGATTTTGAAACCCTTTTTCATAATCAAATATTAACATCAGCCTTCTGTAGGTTTACAACTGCTATATTTTACACAGGACTTTACACGCCCCTTTTCAATATCAGACTTTTTTCCTGGCTTCTCTTATGAGGGAAAAAATGAACAGGTATAAAGTTAATGCAGAAAGAGTCAAGTACCTTAGATTTTTTGGTCCTCTTGTCATCATCTTCATCTTCAGAGTGGTGGTGCTTTTTCTTCTTCTGTTTTTTAGCCAAGTGTGACTGACTTGTGTGAGACTCTTCTACATCCTCATCCAGCACAAGGTCATACTTGACACTGATGGTGCTGGTTAAGGACAGATCAGTTTTCCAGTATCAGTAAGGAGTAGAACACAATTGCCTGGGAAGCAAAATGATCCCTGTTTATCCAACAAGAGTTTACCAAGACTTAATACGTATTTCAGTCAGAACACAGCTGTAGACATTAAAAAAAATCCTTTCTTTTCTACCTGTGGATATCTGAACAAGCTATGGTGTTTTCTCTCATGCTTACCCACAAGCAAAGTATAATCTTAGAGAATGATTTAATTTCTAGTATGGTCTCATTTCGGTTGCAGAAGGTCCCCTCTGAAACTACTTAAAAACTCTTTTATGTCATATGTTAATTCCAGGGCTGTGGACTTGGAACATTATTTACCTGCACACAAGTGAAACAGCATATTTTGATTTGACTAAATGTATCAAAGTGAAAACCACAAAATATTAAATTTCATCTCAAACCCAAATGGTTATATGAGGCAGCAATGAAACATCCATTTGGCAGACTTTAAAAATAAGAAGTTTTTTCCAGGCTGTTTTCATAAACTCTACTTAATTCAAAAAGTATCTTTGACCAGAACAGGATACTCTTGCTTTGGTTTTACTTTTTCTTTCAGAGCAAATTTTGAAGGTTTATCATGTTCCTTCTCATAGTCCTTGAAATCTTCCTTGCTGTATCGCCCACCTGTCCAAAGAAAAATACATTCATTTCACTCTAACCACAAACACACCAAGATCCACAACTATCCTCAAGTTATGATGATGATTTAGGGGCTCTTTATAATCATAGAGAGCTCCACAGGAGGATACAGTTCCAGAAACAATACTGACATCTGCGTAACAGAGTAGAAGAGAATAGGACAAGTTGTGATGTTCTGTCCTTCTCCTGCTTGCAGATTCCATTAAACAACATCTAGCTTTCTCCTCATTCATGTCCAGCGGAGACAGCACATGAAAAGGATCACAAAGCAGGATTCAGTAACTGGCTTAGTCCCATTTCTATTACAGGTCCTATATCACACTACTTAAAATTCTGTTACTATGAAAGCCCACAGACTGTTCTCATTATTAAATGACTTCTTGTTCTGGTCTGCACTGAGAGAAACCTCTCAGACAGCTACAGCTCAAAAATTCAAACGGAAGAATATGAAAAAAAATGTTCACGTCTAGATTTAAAGAGCGACACGACAGATTTCAGTTTCCACTCACTCACTGGAGCAAAAGCACGCAGATCAACAACCTACGGCAACGTGCTGCCCTCTCCGGGCCACACTTAGAACTGCAACACTCACTGGCTAGGCCAGAAGCCGAGGATGGAACGTCATTTACTGGGTACCATACAAGCACAAGACAACAACACAGTTAGCTTTCCAATATACTGGACAATTCAGGCCTCAGATAAAGTTTGCCACGCAGGCGGCCAATACAGGATGCACTGCAGCACCTGGTATAGACGGAATACAGAGTCAACTCAGCTCTGTGCAGGACAAGTTCCACTATCTCAGTGTTGACGGCCACAACCCTACCTGGAGAAACTGCACGCCAACAACTGAGGGCTGGCTGCATTTTTAGAAGACACACAAGAATGTCACCAATGCAATGCACAGACACCTTTCCAAGTCCAGTGTTTTCCTCATGCCCCCAGTAATCAAATAACCACTGCATCCACCTCTTCCAGCATCCTTTTCCTCCAAAAACATTCTCAAACACCTGAAATTGGGTTTTTGTAACATACAACCTGCCATGCATTATGTTTGACCTACAGAAGGTGCAGAGCAGGAATCTCTGGCCTGAATACTGATTTTTTTCTTGTATACCGTTGACTGTCATATAGTGAATAAATAAACTAGAAAATAACAATGTATTGCCATAATATTTTGCTAATAAGTAATATAAAAGAAAAAAATCACGACCAAAGTTTGAGATGAAAAAAATGTTTCAGTGGCAAAAAGGGTAAAAAGGTAATCAGTGGCAATGCAAAGTTCATGTAACAGCAGGAAAACCTCCTACTTTTCCTTATGAAACGAATGAAGGGAGGAGGTAACAACTGTATTGCTCTACTTATTACCGTAGCAGGAACATTTATGCGCCTGAAGATGAGATGATTTAAACTCCTAATTTTTAATAGAATGCTTACTTTAGAAGTCATGGTTTATTAGCTTATGAGGATCAAAGAATTGCAAATACGCCTACCTTTTCCCTTCCATTTAATCTTCGCAACAGACTGGCTAAAATCCACATGTATCCGTCTGTCATCTATCAGCACATTGTCCATTTTGAAGTAGGCTTTCTCACAGTCTTCCTCCTGATATTAATCAGGAAAATCTCAAGTCAAAATTATTTCATAGGAATATTCACTGAAGAGCTCAAACACAAATTCAACTGCTTAGTGGCATACATTTCTTTCTGAAATTGCCTAAAGCACAACAGTTCATGAATTGTACCATTTCAAAAGAAATAGTTATGCTTTGTCTGAGTATCAGCATTTAAATTCACTACTTTAAAAATCTGCTAATCCAGTACATGTTTGGCACATTCAGAAAAGGAAAATAGGACAACTGATAAAAGTTCCATTTTAACTACATAAGTAGGCTAAAGAAAAGTGAGAACATTTCCCAGTGTTTTGCTCACAGATGAGAGATACCAGCACACATAAAGCTATGCACCAGCAAGAGAACCATTGCTATCGATCTCACAGTAAGAGTAGTGAGTTGATACAGCAAGCATCATTTAGAAGCTCAGAAAAGAAAACTGCACATATGGATCTATCTTATTCCATATACCCTCCTTTCTTTAGGCTGCATGCTCCTAGCATTCCTTTCTTTAACTCCTGAATGCCTTAATGCACTCTGGGGAAAAAATGGGGCCCGATCCCCTCCCATTGGTTTCAAGACAGCCAAAGTGCATTTTTGTATTGGCTGTTGAGAGAAAGACTTAAATGCTTGCCTCATTAAGGACCTACAACTTCTGTAACTAAGTTACAGTTTCTCTCAGTACAAAAAAATATTAGCTATTCCATACTTGGAGATTTTCCTAAATGGAAGTATACCAAAAAGGGACTTTACAAGCAGGATCTATGTTCAGTTTATACCTAAAACTCATACCTTTTCAAACTCAATGAAAGCATAACAAAGAGATTCACCAGTCTTCCAGTCTCGGATCACTTCACAACTGAAAAAAATGATAAGAAATTAAAATGTCAATACTGTTGGGAGTAAAAAATGCAGGGTAAAAAAGTACTGCTTAAAAGGGAGAATGAGTTAAATAAAAAAATAACCAAAAAAAACCAAAATAAGAATTAAATAACAAAATAACCCAAAAAACCCCAACCCACAAAACCAAAACATCTTGAAGGTATTAAAACACTTGGTTCTGAGATGCCTTACTTTAAGAAAAAATGCATGAGACATAGCTTTGAGCCATTACACTAAACTCACACACAGTTACCAGGAAGCACAGAACTAGAGATGAATTTCTAATTAATGAAACAAAATATATTTTCCAACATTACCATTTGTTTTTAATTTTTTGCATTTCACTAATGCAAAACAAGAAATTTCACATTCTTTTTTCTCTGTCATTTTAAGCAAAGTTTAAACAAACATCCTGCAACAAACTTTCTCTTAGCAAGCACCTCCTCAGTAGCTCACCTTTTTTCACACAGGTCACTGGGCAAAAATAAGCCTAAAATGTATTGAGTAAGTTGTGCAAAATGGGAAGAATATAGTATTGTATCAGTAATACACAACTCTTGTACTGGACATAAGAATTCTGACTAAGGATGCTGAAGGAGGGCACACAGGCAACAAAGGCAGGATATGTGGCATTAAGGTGAGAATAATGTGAGACCTCCCCCATGTGAAGAGAGGAAGTAACCCACCAGGATCCACAATCAAAAAGATGATCAAGGCTGAAAGAAAAAAAAAACTGGAGGGGAAAGAGAATCAGCTAAAACTACTGTAAGCCAAGGTCATAACTGAGAAGGGCAGTAGGAATGAGGAACACCTTACAAGGAGGGTATCAGATGCCAGAGATGTTTGGTGCTTTATCCCAAACCACACATACTCCAACTGAAAAGAAAAACCCAGAGACTCCACCAGCTCACTGAGAATCTGACATAAAAACTGCTCAGAGGAGTGAGAGGACCAGGGGCAGGGAGGAGTGTCATAGGCTTTCTTGGTTCCTACACTTCCTTAGGCTTTCCTTAAAACCACTCCTAGGGACAGGATACTCATCTAGCTAGATCTGCCTTTGAATCCCCAGCATTGTGGCCTCTATCCAAACAGAGTACAAAATCTCCGGAGACATCAGACTACTCCTTTACAGTAAAACCTAAACAGACTGGGAGGAATCATGTTCAATTTCAACAAAGAAGGTTTTCTCTTTCATCATAATTACCTTTTGATGGGACCAAATCGTGAAAATATTATCTCCAAGTCTTCACTTCTGGTCACAGGATTCAGTTTGCAAACAAACAGCACATTTTCTGGTGGCTTGATGTCTGCATCTGGTAAGTCTCCCACCTGGGATACAGAAAGAAGACATCCATCACTTCTGCCTAAAGCTCTCTACAGGCAGCACAACACACTGGAACACATCTTTTGAATTATCTCATATTCCTATCACAAAATCAAAATAAAATATTTTTCCTCCTCAGAGTCACAAAAAAAGTGTTTTCTTAAAATGTATTATTTATTTGCAATTCCACTGCTGGACTTCATGCAAGTTCACAAATACATTCTTTGCTTTTTCTGATCTTAGCATAACAAACAGACAGTCCTAAAAGGTGGAAGTGCACCCTTTTTGGCCCAACAAATCTGCAACAGTGTGGCCAGATCTGGCTTGATCTTGGAATTAGTCTCTTCTGAAAATTACTCACCATAAATTTTAATTTGGTAGTTGTAAGGAAGTGAGACGGATTCACTCATCCTTCAATGGTGTGTATTTTCATTGCTATGGATTTATCACTGTATGCTGGGAGGAGTTTGTCACAAATTAGCTCAGCTCACTCCCACACATGCTAAACCCTTTCCAGGACTGCAGCTATTCCAGCAACATACTAGGTACATTACATTTTTAACTGCATGCATTTATAGCAAGCTTTTAGAAAGCCTCCACTGGCCCACTCTGACAATGAAGTATCACTGGTTTTATCAGAGAACAACAACATGAGTGCTCATGCTCAATCCTTTCATTGTACAGCAGATACTTAATAGCAGATTCTGACATCATCACCAGATTAAGTAATTTCAAGGTAAGTATTACACATCCTCCTACTTAATAACATGCATGCACACTGGAATAAGATCTAAAAAGTAAATACAGAAAGGTGTTCACCATTTCCAGGAGAATGGCACGAGTTTTTGCTTCTTTTTCTGCCTGAACTTCTTCTATTTCATCCGCAGATCGTCCTTTCATGTCATCAATTTCTTCATCTGCTCCTATTCTGCCACTCTGAAAAATGAAGGAAATTTTTCTAATTTTCCAACTATTACTTAGATACCTCTCCTCTCACCCCTCAAGACACAAAAAATGCTTAAGCACTGTATGTCTGCAGAACTGGGCTTTCATTCTGTTCTTCCCACTTAGATTAGAACAGAAGAAAAAAGAGAAGATGTTATCCTCATATTTCAGGCACTGTGAACTACCTCTGAACTTTTGATACCCGTCAGCATTCAGTGAGCTATTCTAAATTCTTTTATATATACCCACCTAATACCCAACATCTCACCACAAGTGCCAATCCATTTCTAATCCAGGCCACAAATGAAGGTAAGGAACACTGCGAATACCTGTCATGTCCAGTAAGACATTTAATAGAACATAGCACAATAATAATTTTGGTTTTATAGATCTAAACCTAGGCAGGACTTGAGGTTTAATCTTTTCTCCTCACTAGCATCTCTAGAATGCTGCTTTTTGTATAGACATTTCTATGCTAAAAGGGTATCCTGAGACAGGCTATGAGGGAAAAAAACTCAGTACAAGTCCTCACATCTCTATGCTGCTGGCAGTGAGGTACTAGATACCTTATTCTTAACATATATGAAGGCATATAATCTCACATCAGAGATTAACCACAGTGCACACATATTCTAAAACCCGAATCTCAATCTTGTAGTTGCATCCACTACACTTAAAAATAAACAGCATTCTCTCTAGTTAATTGATTCATTACTGTCTCCATGAAAGGAAATAATCTCACATACAACTTCTGTAACTGCATACTATGAGTAAATTATTAATAAGTGCAATTATTTTTAGAAAATTCCTTCTGTTTTAACAAATAGCCCACACTAGTATGTGTGCCTGCACATGTAACTCTAAGAATGACCAAGATTACTTCCACTGAAAAACAGCCTATTCACATTTAAAAGGAAAACAGCAGTAACCACTTTATTATTAATAAATGTTAGTTATATTTTGTATTCTGCACAGAAAACCAGTACCATGAACGTTGAATGTTCTGAATGTTCTGCTATCTACACTGTAAACAGAAACCTAAAACAAAGCTTTTGAACAACTCCACTGGAGCCACAGGGGAGAGCACCCAAATCATGCTTTTATCCTTCTCTTGAAAGCTTAAGCAGCTGTATTGGATTAAACATAGCAGTAGCTCCAAATAACTAACAAACATTTGACATTTCAGAACTCAAGCTGGCACAGTAGAAAAACACCTCGTGCATGAAAAAATGCGTAGCTCCTTGAGGACATAGATTTGAGACATAATAGATTGATTTCCTATGTCGGCCAATTCTGTGCTGGAACTAATTGAGATAAACTTATTTAATTATTTCCTCCAACTTTTCCCTGTCACAAACACTTACGTCGAGCTGTTCCTTTGTAGGTTCCGGTGAGCAATCAGGAACACACAAGCCAGGTGGATCATCAAAGGGATCATCTAAAATTACTGTATGATTTATTCTAAGAGAAAACAAAAGATCAGCACTGGTTACATGCAAGAAAAACTTGGTTTACCCAACTAACAGCAAATCAGCCCCACTAACTCTCACTTGTATCCCAAACAGCCAAATATCCTGTGTGCTTGTAAATTCTAGCACTAATGCTTTTGTAAGGCATCAGGCTGAGTATTTTTGTACATGTTTATTTAGTACTTTTAGAACTGAGGGAAAAAAGTATTTAAGATAGCACATACAGGTAACCTGACACCAGGATAGTCATCTAGTTTACAAAAAGAAGTAAATTCATTCAATTATAATGTATTCCTCAAAAAGTAAAGTTAAAAGCAGTCACACCTGATATCTTGATATGGGATAAAATCTTTATCTACAAAGGTTTCATTAATTGTCTTCAAAACATCCATGCCTTCTGTCACTTCTCCAAATACCGTATGTACACCATCGAGATAATCCAGGTTTTCTCCCATGGTAATGAGGAACTACGAAAGAAGATACAAAACCAGGAAAAGTAAATAGAAAAAGTCAGGTTGTGGGTTTTTTTTATTTACCATAACACACTCTCACTGAAGTCAGCGGGGAAAAAAAACCCTCTTCCCATCTTTTCTAAAAGATTGCTCTAAGAACATGGTGAGCACACATATAGCCAGTACCTGAGGAAATCTTCCTCTGCAGGAGCCTGTGGGTGCAGCCCACTGGAATCTTCTGAGAACTAGTTGAATTGGTAATTGAGCACAAAACTAGACAGGCAGAGGAGGAACAGAGAGTTCTCTGCTGGGGAGGTCTGGTGAGCAAAGGCTGTGACTGGCATTACAGCCGATGAAAGGACAGGAGAAGCAAGGCTATCACTTGTGAGCTGAGCTCAAATCACCTGTTCACCAAGCAGCATTTGGCAGGTACTTTTTCATAAATTTTGCAAAAACTCCCATAGTACTATCTTTACCTAATTCTATCCAGACTTTTTTCCTTTCTCCCACAAACCCTTGTCTCCTGAAAAACAGGATGCAGTAGCATTGAGAGATGAAATAGCACACACTAACTTAGATCAACTTGAACTGGCACTGGAAAGTATCTTGTTACAAATCCGATCTTCCACCTTACGGCAAAACACCAGCTGAGAATTTAGCAACAAATTATAGAGGGCACTTGGTAATGGAGGAGGAAGGAAGAGGAAGATATGCGCAAATAACAGGACACACCCACACTTTACAGTCTGATTGGTAACATCCCACTCCTCATTCTCTCTACAACACAGTTAAGACAGGTTAGTATTTCGTATAGGCAACTCCAGGCAGCTCCTTTCTGGAATTTTTCTTTCTCACGGACGAAGCTGCAATAACATTCCAGGGAACAGCATTCATTCCCACACACCTGCATATACAGTAGCAGGCTGCATCTTAAATATGATTACAAATGTCATCTCTTTTTTCTAAATCCCCCAATCATGACATTTTATATATACAATGCAGAAAGCAGTCAAATTACCTGTCTGTATTACAAACTCTAGCTCGAATAAAACCCTACCTTTTTTTAAGTTGTTCTCTGATCAATAAAAATCGTTCTTTAAAAAATTAAAATATATGGATATTACAAGTGAGGCATTTTAATTCACAGAAGTGACAATGCACCTAAAATTATAATAACTTAGAAATAATAGTGTTCTATGAGCTTTTAATATAAAAAAGTCTTACAAAATAAGTAAAAAGAATTACCTACAGCAAAAACTTTGTGTGCATGAACAGCAAATGGAACAAGAGTACTTTCAAAAACTGTTTTACATCAGTAAAACTGTAAACTCACATTATTATTGTACACACTTTCAAGTAACCATACAGGAGAAACTGCTATGATTTCAGTTTCCAAACTAACACACAAAGCCATAACCAGAAAACGTCAACATTATTTCAAAACACAAGTTTCCTTAATTTTCACTTCCATTTGACTACAGAATTTTTTCCTGACCATTTTATACGTTAGCAAAATCACATCAAAATACTAACACAGAGAAATAAAATAAAGGGAAAAAAGTACAGGACCAAGCACTGGCAAACGAAATCAGTCTAGGAGAGGATTTGAATCTCAGCATTTTAATTCCTCTATAACCAAATACCCATCAGCACCCAGAGTTCTACACAAAATATTTAGCAGTGGTGGGTTTTTTAACATGCCTTTTGACTGATTTACCAGATGATGCTATTGACATTGTTCTGCAGCTTTTGTAAACTCATGGAACTTTAATTTTAGTTATTTAGACATGTACCAACACCATATGCATACCTGTGATCCATGCTGATCACTGCCATTGTTCACCATTGACACAGTTCCCTTCTTCTTGTGCTTGATTCTTGGCACCTTTTCTGCCTCAAAAAATCTAGCTTGATCACCATAAAGTTGACTAAAAAGACATATGTAACAAGTATGTTACAAGAAAAAGGAATTTTTGAAAGTGAGCTAATCAAACATTGTAAAATCGTAAATGACATCTCAAAAAAATTTAACATTTCACATTTACATCAGGCCTCCAAATAAACCTAGATCTTACATTACACCCAGGAACATATTTATAGACCTGTATACTTTCACAGTTTATATTACAAGGAAAAAAAATTTCTCTCTGGACATTTCACACAGGCTTTTAGGGGGTGGGAAGGGTATACTTATATATTTTTAAATACAGTGTATAATATTTTTCTGAGGCATGAAGGAAGTACACATTTTAAGTAGGTTCTGCAAAAAAAAAAGTTATTCCATACTGTAAAAATGCAGTTAATTACAACAAAAATTTATCTCCTAAGAGTAACAGAAAACCAATCCATCTATATGCAAAATCAGTTTATCATACAGACAGGACTACCTACAGTAATTTAGGATATACAGAAAACAGCAAATTTTTGCATTATTTTTAACTTTTATGTCTAACCCTGCTATCATTTATTTTGTCTCACTCCATAAGCTGATGGAGTCATGATCAAAAACCATATTTGCCCAAATTTAAGGACAGCGTTGTGTTTGAACTAATTTTGCTAAGCATGTGTTAGCCTCTGTGAAGAGAGGATTCAAATTAAACTTTGCCTGCAAGAACAATAAGGCCAGTTACATGGACTGCAGCATCAGCAAACAGGTACAAAAGACAAACTGACCTTCTCCATGCTAGTGCCAGACAGAATCTAACACTCTCATCACATTGCACTTCCCCATTTGCCATACCAGTAAGTCTCAGAAGACTTGTAACATTTCAAAATAAACTCAATTTACTTGTGTGCAGAGACAGCTCAAGTCTGCTACGTCAACCTCCCTAGACTTGTATCTGCTTAGCACAGTTACAGTGCTTCCAGGACCAGCAGAGGGGTGATTCATGGATACATGATTCCAGGTTTTGGATTCAAGAGGTTCTGACAGACTGACTTACAAAAGCCATCACTAGTCTAGCAACACTGTCTCTGTTCCAGCTGAACTCTTTTATCACTGTATATTGTGTGCCCTAGCATGTTCCCAGGAACTAGTTCTGCTCTGTAATTTTAATTCTAATAACTCTTTCAAATCAACCATATAGAACACATGCACTTTAAATCCATCCTAGCTGTCTGAATGATCTCTGCAACTCTTGGCTCCATGATCACTGAAAACCTCTTGCACAAATAAGAAAAGTGACCTCCTTATAAACATTCAACATGACTAAAGGGTATCACTTTCTTACACACAGAGGAAACCAAGTATAGACACTATGCTCCACTCATGCTCAATTCAGTACATTTTGTTATAATAATAAATGCATTGCTTCTATCTTCTACAGAGCATTTAGCTACGATACCTCTCTTACCAAACATAGTTATTTGCCAGCTTTTAAACAGACAGAAATGTATGTACAAGCTGTTAACTGACACTTCACTTCTACAGCCAGAGACAGCACAATGTCCAGGAAAAAAACAGTGAGTACAGAAATAAAAAGGTAGCTAAGTATGAAAACCAAAGAAGCTTAAGCAACAACATTTTTATTTCCTACCAGTAATTCTGCTCCAAGAAAGCTGAAGACAATATGACTGGAACTCCTATGCCCTTACACAAATTCTCTTTTGAGATATCAGGTATCATTTTTATACATAAACACTTACCAAAATATGGATTCCCCTCCACGGCCAGTTCCCATGGGGTCACCAGTTTGTATAATGAAATCCCTCTGTCACAAATGAGAATATATAAGATACTGCTTTCATGTTTGTGATTTTAAACCAACTGAAAAACAAGGAATTGAGAATACTCACCTGTACATTATAAATAAGACAATAGTTGTAGTATTTGACTTTGCAGAGCTTCAAGAAATTCAGACAAGCTGTAAGAAATCATACCAACATTTACAAAAGAAACTTCAGATACAATAAAAATAGATATAACAGAGATCTAGTTTAACGTGTAGAAAAGTAATTTTGGAGCAGACTGCGTCGAGACTTGTCAGGGTACACCTACAAACGCTGAGAAAAATGCTCAAAGAAGACGTAACACTTGCCCCCTTCCTACAAATCATCTCTAGCGATTCCAAGAAGCCTAAACACGGCCAGCTATACAGAAACACACTTCCCCCGCCCCTTCCCTCCCCTCGTTTCTTTTCAAACACTTGAGAAAGAAGCTCACGGCAGCCCTTCGATTTAGCGCATATTACATTTGTGGCCGCAAGCGCCGACTGCGTCTCCCCGGCCTATGTCCCGCTCGAGGCCGCCGCCTGCCCGCGCAAGGGGAAAGCCGGTGCCGGGGGGGCCAGGGACGAGCCCGGTGCCGGGGAGGGCAGGGAGAGCCGGTACCGGCGGGCTCGGCTCGTACCGCGGGGACGCTCCTCCGTGTACAGGTCGATGACCAGGTCGCCCACCGTGGTTTCCAGCAGCACCGCCATGGCCTCACGCGTCCCACCCCCGCCCCGCGCCCGGCCCGCGGCTAGCGCGCCCTCTGCCGGCGCGGAGGACGCCGCGGGCCGCCTTCCCGCGGTGGTGTACTTGCTGGTGTCCAGCAGCCTTTGGAAGGTTCTGGAAGGCTCTCTGCAGTTGTGGCAGTTGCCGCAGCAGTTGCTGCTGCAGTTGAAGGCTGCGCTTCCAGCCCGGTGCATGTGCTCTGGCTGTAATGGTAACTAAACCTCATCCCCTTGTTCCCCTGCCCTCACTGGTTGTACTGCTGAGACCCCAGCTTGACCCCAAACTGGGAGCCTGAGGACGTGTTCTGGGCATACATGGCCCCATGGGCACCACTGTGGGGTGGAAGCTGATGGGAAAACTGAGGGTGCTCCACAGCAGGGCCTGGTGCCAGCAGGAAACCCACGGAGAGAGCCTTGCTGGCTTGGGAGGGCCCTGTGCCCCCCACTCCCAGGGGCTGGGGGCAGCCAGGAAATGGCCACCATGTTCATGGCCTCTACTCAGATTATTGTTGGGCCTTCACTTTTGATCACCACCAGAAGCAGGGACTGGGCAAAAAGGACCCCTTGCATGTGCATGACACATTTTTATCAAAAATAAGGAAACATAAAATATGAATTTTACTCATTTTTGTGAGTTATCTTAAGGCTCTTCACTGTCTTCATCTCAGGTGAAGTTAGGGCAATGGTGAGCCACAGTCATAAAAATGAGATTGTGAGACCACTTCAGATGTGTCCTGGTTTAGGACAAATTTGGGAGAAAACCTCCAAAGGGGGCTTCTTTAGGGAGCAAACCCACACGGCCCTTCCCCCCAATCAGTTAGAAAAGGACTTCTTGGAGAGAAGTGGAAAGAACCTGTTTATTGAACAGGCAAGGCACCCCCAGCACACAAAATGAACAACACCAGATAACAACGCTCTTTCACCGCTCTGAAAAGATGACAAACTCAGAAAGTCTCTCCCGGGAGTGGTCGCTCTGTTACCAGTCCCTCCGATGCTGGGGCAGCTGCTGCAGGCCACAAGGTGCAGACTCTTGGTGTTTCCCAGGTCCCAGTCCGGAGCAGGTTCAGGTGGTTCTAGAGAAAAGAAGGGAAAGAAAAAAAGAGCAGTCCAGGGAAAAATTTGGACTGCTTAGATCAACTAACTAATGAGCAAAAAGCAAGAGCAAAGCAAAGCCAGAGCTAAGCAAGAGCAGAGCAAAAAGCCAAAGCAAAAGCTGCACTACTTACTGCCGCATCTCTGTGTCCCGCCAGCCACTGGGGAGTGAGCAGTCTGATAGCAAAAACCCAAACAAAACCTCACTCTTCAAAGCCAGTCTTGAAGACACAGAACATAATATCCAGCATAAACAGAACACACGATTGGGGATGCAAGCACTGTAACATCACCCTAGGACAAGATGGAAAAGATTTATATCCATGAAATCTAAGTGACAGGGAAATCTGTGCTGCTCTGCTCCTACGTGCGAAATTCTGCCTGGCAGTCTGCAAGTTTTAAGGTAGAAGAAGAAAGAAGGATTTCTTTCAGATATTTGTGTGTGTGTGTAAATAAGGGCATTTTATGACATGTAAATATAGTCATTCTTTTTTCAGTTTTATTGGGAGTCATGAGACCCATGACAAAAGGTTTAATCTTGTAAACTCAAGGACTGACAAAACAGCACAACCAAGATCACTACTGTACATTAAGATGTACACTGTAAGGTACTGTACATTAATTATGAAAGTTGGAGACTATACTAGACGAGCCCCATCACTACATCAGTCAGTTCAGAGCTTTCACAGCTGAGCTATGGCTTCTGAGAATCAGAGACTTTCTCTTCTGCAGTGCTTTTTGCCTCTTTTGGCTGGCTTCACAATTAACCAGGATTTCTCTAGCTCAAAAATAGAAGCCTTTTTTCTTTTTTTTTCTTAATTTTAGTTTTATTGCTGTGTCTCTAGGTTTCTGAGACTTTCCATTTTTTAAGATGGTAACAGACTTTCTAGGTCAGAAGATTGGCCCTAGCTTTATCACACTGCAATGCTGGATGTAGTTCAAAAACCTTAACACCAGAAGTGAGAAAGCAGAACAAAAAACCCCCACTCATCAGACAAAGCAAAGGAAAAAATTTATTTAGAGTCTGCCTCTATGGAAGGCCTCACACCTCCTATATGTACAATTAATTATTAAAATAATTCACCGACAATTGATATAATTATTTCCAATTATTCTTGATTAGAGTCCCGGAACTGAGTGATTACATCTTGTTGTATACATCATAAATACAGGAAGTACAGCCTAGATAAGGACGAAATGTCATTTTATTTTTCAGTTTCTTCATTTTTGCTAGATAAAACAACTCAGAAAATTTAATTTTTATGATCCTAAACAGCTTGATGAGCTCAGCTTTATTACATTTCTTTTTGTAAGTTAAGTAGTGGAACCACTTCAGTTATGGAGGTGAAACTCACTGTGTTTCTTAATGTTTAGGAAGACTAAAATACACCTTAGAGTTGTGTGATTGACCTACAAATAATGTGTGTATGTTTCCTTTCTACAAAATCAAGTCTGTAGTGCTAAGATGAGTAGGTTATTTCTAGGAGACTATAACTCCTGGAGAAGCAGCAGTTAATTCAAGGTTGATCTGTTAATTTCTCTCAGGATACAAATTTATATTTCATGTTTCCTTCTCCTGTACATTCAACTATGTTCTTATGAATGCTTAGCATTTTACAATTTCACTGGTGCTTAGATTTTAATATGTGTTAGATAAACATCTGAACTTATTTTTTCTTTATTTTTTTACTTCTTTATTAAAAGCCATGACAAAGCTACTGGGTCTGATTCTGCTATAGCAGAGAGTAGTGTAGGCTGGGCTTGACTTCTGGAGTCAAAGCATTCTGCAAGCAAAGTACAAAACTTATTGTAAAGGTCTTTGATTAAGACCATTTTTATTAAAAATGTGCATTGATTTCAATGGTGTTGTGTCTAAAAAGATTGTATCTTCTGACATGAGGGAGTGCTACATCTAAACAAAATAGATGCTGTCCACTAGCACCTTGCAGTATTGGGTAAATTCCTATGGAAGCAAGCAGAAACTTACTGCCAACTTAAGTCAAGATTGGAAGTATCTCACAGCAAATTACTGTTGCAGAAAAATTCTGGCTAGGTAAGCTGTAGTTAATACTCAAATATGTTTTTTCAGGAAAAAGGTGAAAATAGGTGAGACCTGCTGAAACTCCTTTTGCATTCTCTTTTCTGCGGAAGCCTTTCCAACGTGTACAACTGCCCTCTAACAAAAGCTCATCTGTCTAAACAGAACCCATTGAGTCAAGCCACAACTCTCCTTAGGAAGTGGATACGAGGGCTACATCTGCTCTGGTGGGAGAGGATCAGCAAATGAGCAGCAAGGAAGATTTCAACATGCTAGAAAATAGCGTCATGACCTCTGTTGGTAGAGGAAAGTTCTCAACCCATTTTAAGGCTCAAAGTAATGAGAACTTAACTGCAAAGCACTCTCTGCAAAGAGAGTTCTCATTAAGTCATGCTAACCAAGAAGACAAAGTATCCGCTTCTGAAAGCTCTGATCATCTTGAAGTTACTGAAGAACCTCAGACACAGGTTTTAAAACCTGATCTAGAGATACCAGATCAAGCCAAAATCACATCAATACCACTATCTTTTTTCCCATCTAAACTACAGCAACTACTGTTAGCTGCAGAGGGAAGGGTCTCTGAAGCAAGGGAAGCTACAGAAACACAATCTGTAATTTACATATGGCCAGTAATAAAGATGCAAGAGAGTTCCAGATCCTTCTGGCACAATTTTTCAAAGTCTTTAATACCAAGCAGCTCAGATTTAACAAGACACTGTTCTAGTCCTGATGTAACTGAAGATGAGAAATATTCCCAAATAACCCCAGTGAAAGAGCTTGCACAAAACGAGCCAAATGGAAAGACAGCAAGATTCTATCCTCTTATTGTAAAGTCATCTAACAGTGCTGTTTCAGAAATTTTAAAGTCACTCAGCAATATCAAGAATAAGGATTGTACAAATATGTTAAAACTTTCCTCTGTAACTTCTATTGAAGAGCAATCAAAAGTTCCTCTCTTCAAGGGAAATGCTCTAATGATCTATAATGGTCAAGTCTACCTTCTGTATGTAATGAGGCATGAAGAATTGGCATCAGAAATGAAGGTATCTGGCCACCATATGTTGTTTATGAAGACCATCATTTGGCTCATTACGTGTCATTCTGTCCGTAAACTAACATTCCAAGTTTCACATCCACTGCTGCTGAGAGAGGATGCTGTGAAACAGGACATAAAATGTCTTATAACCTGTGCTACCCCCACACCCCAAAAGGAAACATCAAGTGAAACACATTGCTCTTCACACAACATGACTACAATCTCTCAGCCCGAGATCTGTTCCCCTCTTGCTGGGAAAAGGCAGCAGGTGGTAACCCATGATGATCAGGTGAGCGTCTATGTAGGAACAGTAAATTGCTCTCAGACATAGCTGAATGCAAAGTGAAACTATTCAGAATATTGATAATAGGCTGTGAAAGGTGGGTGACCTTTTATTTTTCAGTTTTTGTGGGGAAGCCAAACAGAAATTCAGTGGATACAATCACTGTGGAGAAAATCAAATAAAGACTTGCAGGCCTGTAAGACTTTACTCTTTAAAAAAAATATAATTACATAATACTGAGAAAAAAATACTCCTTGAGATATACCCAGATTTTTCTAGTATTTGAACAGGACAAAAGCATTGCAGTCCATTGCTATTTAGAGAACAGTAGAGCAAAATTTAATAAAATAGCAAAATATTTCCTAAGGGAAAAGGTTGGGTTTCTGACAACAAGTGATGAGTGTCATCATGATAACTTGTTAAAGTAACCATGGAAGAATAGAGAAGAGCTGGCATGTAAGATCCCTTCTGAATTAAATTATTCTTGCAGGCCCCAAGGCATGTGAGAATGTAGAAAAAAAGCTGTGAAAATAAATTGGGGTGGGAGGAAAATGATTACTCAACACTCACTTCCCAATAGTCAAGTTCTACTCTTTCCCATTTCAGCTTCTCAGCAAGACTGCAGTCCTGTCCAAAGAAGGCTTCCAGAAAAGAAATGATGAAGAAGCTTGCCAGGATAAAGACAAGGAAATAAGAAAGAAATTTGGTCTTGTTAAAGGTGTAAGAGTTGTTCTCAACAGGCAAAGTGTCTCTGAGCTTAGGAAGTGGACTGCCAAACCTTCTTCACGTAACAAGAAAAACATTTCTTTTAGGACCATGAGGACAGAGAACTGAGGGAAGTGCCACGCAGTTACCTCTCTGTACACAAATATAGAATATACTTCACCTTAAAGTATTATTACACAGCATTAGTATAATTCTCAAAATATTTGAGCATTTAACCTCATAACATAAAACATCTTCTGTTAGAGAACGTCACCATAGCTACTTCTAAAATGTCAGGATCTGGTGCTTGCCCCTCTCCCTTGGCACTTTCTCCGAAAACTGCAGATAAAATGCCAGCCACTGCTGAAGTCTTTTCTGACTCTGCCTTCTCTTTGGCACTCATACAGCTGCAACTGAAATTAGAAAAAGTGCCTGCTGACCTCTTACTGATGGCAGTAGTTTGCAGTCTGTCTGTGCCAGTGTGTGTCTCACAGGCAGAAACGGGAAGATCTTCATGCCTGTGCTGGGCTTCTTCTGGTTTGAGCATTGCTGATCATTTCAAGTAAAGGTGCCAGAAGCACAAGCTGCCTGTTTATAGTCATTGGGCTGCTTTTGAGAAAGTCTTGCCCTATGGCTTTGCTTAAAAGAATTACTTGGCAATTTTGCCCAGTATTATCAGGGCCTCTGGGAACAGGTGTTTGCTTTCTCTAATCCCTGACGTTTTCAAACTCACCATTCAGATTCACCTCTTGTTTCCATTTTGTATTTTTCTACAACAAAGTTTTTAAGATTTTTTCAGGAGGTAGATTGGGCATGAATTTCCAGATTCCTGTATCATTTCAGTATATTTTAGTTCAAACTGTTACTCAGCAGATAAATGAGTGATCAATAATAAATCAGCATTTCTCCTCAATCTGTTTATCTCATATTCAGCACTAAACCTCCATTTCTGTCAACTGGATTTTAAGCCATCATCACCCAGCCTTTCCAAGATCTTTGAGAACAGTCTATTGTCTGAATTGGAGCATCATTGGTATACCCTCAGCGTTCATGAAAATATACTATATCTTTTTGTGAAATATTTTGAGGTCAGGTAGAGCAAAACTCTCCAAAGAATATATTAAAAAAACAAAGGTAAAACTCCTGGATTAAGTTTTATTTTTCCTTTGTGCCAGTACTCATATCAAAGTAAGAAAATTAGTATTGGCTGTAATTTCTCAAATTTCCTTCCCGGTAAATATGCCAAGGCAGACCCTTAGGATAATAAAATTTTTATGGCATTTCTCCACCTAGATGTGTTATAATTTCTCAATATGTGTTTCAGAAATCAAATACGTAGCGAAATATTTCATGTTTGGCTGTTTTATACAAATGTTTCCACTTGCTGGACTGTTACTGAGAAGTTTATTGAGAAGTTACTGAGAAGTGTTATTAGTAGTTCTCATTAACCTGAACTGTTATTGCGACTGCTTTTCAATATTTTCTGCTGCCATGTATTTTCCTTTGCAGATTGCATTCATTTTCTTACATTCTGTCATTTCACACAGACTGTGTTCTTTGCATGTAGAATAATTCAAATAATAAAAAGATGGTACAACTTCTTTAAGTTGTTGTTCATCATTTATATCCTGCTCTGGTTTCTTTCATGAAAATTGAGCTCATGTAGAGGTTGTGACAGTGGGATTAACCTACGTTTGTTGAGTCTTGATGGAGGACCTTTCCAATCCAAATGCCCCTGGCTAAAGGGAACACCTGTACAAAATGTTTTGCTTTATATGCAAGACATGATCTATAAGAATAATAATATCTATTATCAAACGAACTGGAATATCCAGAAAAAAACCATCATATTCCGACATGGAATGAAATGAAAGAATAATTGGTAAGGATGTAATTAAACACATGATACATCTACAATTCAATATATAAACAATAGTTAGTATTCAAAGTGCAAAGAGGTTGATGGAGCAAGAAAAGAGTAGTAAGCAAGTTGCATCCAGAGGGCAAGAAAATGACAGATCCTAAAGAATTGTGGAATGTAGAGATAGGGGAGTAAGAATTACAAGGTATTGTGAACATACAAATGATGATTTGGAAATTACAATGTAGCACAGAACCAATGCCTAAATTGTTTACTTGATTTTGGTATTCAATATGGTTGTTAATTCTAGTGGATGGTAGTGTGCTTCATCAAAATCCTTCTGCTCGGTCTTGTTACCAAAATATGTAGGAGCTGATGGCAAATGCAGTCACATACCTTTATTGGGAGCCTTAATAAGCATCCTGAGGGAAGAGTCATTTTCAATCACATGATGATAAAGTTGCTGAACTTACCAACCATTGAAGCTTCTGAGTTCCCTCTGTTGGCCAGGGGCCAAGCTGCTTCCACCTTGTACAGCTCCTCCTCCCCTGCTGTGTGGAAGGCCACTGTCCTCTCCCACAAGAGCCACCACTCTCACCACTTTGAAGGAGTCTCCTGCTCTAAGAATGGCTGCTATAAGCATGGGAAAAATGAGTTGAAAATCTATTGCCTGTGTTACATGTAATGTGAAAGGGATAGACCTAACCTTTGCTTCTGGCCTACATATTTTATAGATTTATAACTATAGATTTGTTGACTTAAAAACTTACCTAGATTTTGACAGAGTATATTTCCTTCCAAATACAGTAGTCAGGTTGTTTCTGGAAGTATATGTAACACCATCTGTTAAAACCTAGTCTGATTTAACCATTTATTTAGAGAGAAACAGTGTTAGGAAACACATTAGGACTTTAAATGTAGGTAATTCCCTTCTCTATTTCTCATTAGATCAATCATAATCCACTATCTTTATATATTTCCTTTGTGTACAGAAATGCTGCAAGTGAAGAAGCACAAGTGTCCTGAGTTTAGATGAGAGGATGAAGTCATCCAAGTTAGAATGGAGGACAGCCAGGAAAGGGGGTTTCCTGCTAACAGGAAACTTCATTTTTTCAGAATTTAGTTTCAGTCTGAATTAGATGAAATCTTTTTATTCTTCCCAGTTCTCCAGTCAGAAGGAAGCTGCTCAGATACTGGATCGGCTCAGCTTGAGCTCCCTCTAATACAAACAGCAAAGCCAGGTATCAGGATGCTGATGCTTCCCAGACTCTCTGACTCCCTGGCCTGTCTGTCAAAGGATGGCTATGGGGTTACTTTAGGACTCTAGACATTCAGCAAAAGTTCAACAAGTGCAAGAAATTTTAGACTCTAAAGCATGTACTCTATCAAATAAAATTTGTTCCATGAGGAAACATTAAATCTAATCTTTTCATCTGGAAGCTCTGTGTAAGGCACCGCTTTTCATAACCAAAGGAGAAAGGGAGTGGGTACAAAACCATTTGTGCAGTCATGATAGCACTAAGAACAATGGGAATTGAAGTTTCAGTTTACAGAAACTTCTTGAAATATACTTGAGTGTCAGGAATCTTTTTCTGGTCTTTCTTCAAGTGAGATGTTTTGAGAGTGGCTGAGTTTCAGCTGGCTGCATTCCAAAACCACCGTCCCACATGAGGTAGTGACCAAAGACATCTTACTGTTTCCTTTGCCCTTTACAAACACAAGAAACTTCCCCACTGCTCAAGATGGAAACCATGGCAATATGCTTCTTTTGTACAGGATGTTTTGCACCCAGCACAAGAGGGGTCTTTAGCATTCAGCTGACACTAACAAGAGGAAAATAAAAATAATATCTCCCCCCACCAATTAAAATCATCATCACCATATATAATTCTGTAACAGGTGGTTATTCAGCTGTATTAGTTTGGAGATATAAGGGATTTTTTTGTTTAATTAGCAGTCCAGCTCTGGGGTAAGAATATTACTCATTGGTATGAGAATGAGGTCTAGCAGATTGCTGACTATGAAGCCAGGGAAAATTTAAGGTATTTGTGATCTTGACAGAAGTACTCAGAAATATTACAAGATAATACTTCTAGACTTTCAGATTTTCCAGTGCACTCCAGAAAGGGACAGCTACCCTGCTGGGCAATTATCCTAAATAAACCATACCTGAACCTTGGGCTGCAGCACATACATCCTGGATTTTTTGAACTTGCATCTCATATGCTGTATTGTGGAAAAAATATTTTGTGTCTCTTAGAGACCTTCATATAGCCACACCTCTTACAGCCCTACTTTCTACTGCCATCTAGTAGAAAAAAATGTTACTGCATGCTTGAAGCCCAAATTGTTCTGGAATACACTCAAATTTTGTTCATATCTTTCTGGAAGTTCAATGACCACTGGCAATAAACTCCCAGCATCTAAACGGTTTTCTGCCTATAAGGCAAACACAAATGTCCCCTGTAGGTTTGTACAGAGCCAGAGGCTGACTGAAGATTTTTGAGTTTTCATTATGCTCTGTTGGAATGTGGTTAAAGTGAGAGAACATCTTACCTGAAAAACTCCACCTTCTCCCTCTGCAGACTTGCTTCCCATCTTCCTGGGTTAGCATCATTGTAGAAACCACAGCCTCCCCTTTTCTTTTTTTAAAAATAACCCAGAAAGGCCGATCAAACAGTATGCAAAAATCTTATAACTTGGATACTCAAATTTAGGAAACAGGGACAACAACTTGTACCTAAATCAACAGTCTATCTGGAAGCTGCAAAAGAGCAGGGGAAGCTGCATAAAGGCAGGCCACTTCTTGTTGCTTTATTCGATCATCCAAGGTAAAAAATAATTGGTTTCAACTGCTATTTCCGAGAATAAAATCAGTGTTTTGTTTTCACACTGCAGGAATATTTATAAGATGAGTAGTATGTCAGACTGGGAGAACAGGAGATAATTGACCTTTCCTGAAGTACCAGAATGAAGGATCATTGGATTAAACTACTAACAATCAGAAGGTTGAGAATAAACAAATGGTTTCTAATGCCACATATAGCTAAGTTATAGGAATCACTGCTAGCAGGCTTTTGCAAATACTTAAGTTTATAGCAGCATGAATTCAAAAGGCTGTTGGACAGAGTGATAGATAGATGTCTGAGGGTATTAACTGCTATCCCTGGCTCGGGAAATTATTGCACTTCAAATGGCAGAGAGAGGACGAGTATAATTTCATGTTCTTATATGCCCCCTTAGACATTTTAGTTATGTTAGGACAAAAAAGTTTGGGTCAGACCAAAGGTCCATTTAGCCTTGAACACTTCCATGGTTGGGACACCCATAGTTTGTCTGGGCAATGTCTTTCAATGCTTCACCACCCTGACTGTAAAGACTTTCTTCCTGATACC
This sequence comes from Anthoscopus minutus, assembly GCA_013399455.1. Classification (NCBI taxonomy): domain Eukaryota; kingdom Metazoa; phylum Chordata; class Aves; order Passeriformes; family Paridae; genus Anthoscopus; species Anthoscopus minutus. Next base: position 17,818 of record VWYI01004987.1, on the reverse strand, counting down.
TAATCTAAACCTATGGTTCTTGCCACCCTGAGATGTCAGGATAGCTGAGATGTCAGGCAGCGCTGCTGGTGTGGGTGCCTGGTGTGTGCCCCACAGTGGGTACCAAGTGCACCAAAGTGACCAAGTCATGTAAAACTGCATGGCCTAGCCAACAGGCCCCGCAGCACAAGCCACGAAGTCGTGGGTCTGCAGAGGAGGAAAGGGCCTCCAAGGGATGGAAGCTGAGCAGGGTCACACAGATCTGGTAGCCCACTGCTACATCTCCTCAGGTTTTATGTATTGCCAGGGCTGGAGGATACCCAGCCTCGATAGGCAAGAAGTGCCAGGGTCTGATCATTCTTTAAGGCAAAATAAGCTCTTTCTCATGTTTAAATTTATTGTCGTTTGTGCCCACGTGATCCTCAGTAACATGAACTGAGTCAGAATGTAATTTACTTCCCCCATCCTTTTCACTCCTCTCTTCTTAGGCTTTTGTTTCCTTCAAAATCTTTTGTTCAAGGTCACTGATGCCTTAGCAAAGACAAATTTAGCTCTAGAAAGACTCCCTGTCACTTACATTTCTGTTTGCGCCTCAGGATGGAAGACAGCAAATGATCTCATTTCTTGCATTGAGCATTTTATGGATTTAATTTTGTCTCTGTGAGCTCAAACGAGGAGCTATCCCAGTGCCTTACCAAAGAGTTGTAAAGGTGCATCCTGTACAACTATTTCTCTGCCAGTTGCTCTGTGGATAATGACAGAGAAGTCTCCCAGGCCTGACAAACGTGGGCTCAGTGGTACTCTGGGCTGGAAACCCTTAGACCTCTTGGGCAGCCAACATTTTCACAGCACCAACACACACCTCTCCTCCTGAGTCCTTGAGCACTGCCACAAAGCCTGGCTGGTCTGTAACTAGCAAAGACACGTGCCAGTGATTCATGGCTTGCAATGAGTTTCTCAGGACTTCCCTCAGTTACCAGAAGTATGAAGAGCCAAGTGGGTCAGTGGCGAACACAGTGGACATGTGCCCCTGCACTCCTTGTGTGCTCCTTGTGCCCCCACTTGCTTTCACCCTGTCCCTTTGGAAAGCTTTTCAAGACTGATGTATTTCAGAGTGTCCAACCCTCTTAGAGATCTCAGAGCTTGGCAGGCGTGATTTATAGCTGTCATGTGTTGTCAGCTGAAGAGCAGAAAACAATACACCCACCTTGCAAATCTACACTGGCACTTTTTTGCAATAGCTATGACTGTGCGTATCAGGTTTCTTATACTGTGATATTTAAATGTCTACATTCTGTACAGGAACAAAGCCACATTATTTCTTAGCCATATTTTAATTTAATGAGGTAGATGCTTGAAATTAAGATTATAACTAACTTTTAATGTTAACTTCTTAACAAGTAGTTACACCTACTTCTAAGTGTACTGGCTAGGACAAATCTTGCTCCAAAAATAATTGTTGTTGCCATTTATGGTTTTATTTGCAAAGCTCTAATTATGAAGTGCTTTGAGGAAATAAAAAGTATGCTTCTAACTTGAATTTGTTTGTTGATGAGCTCTTACATTCTTCATATTTATCAATGTAATTGTAAATTCAAATATGAAGTTTGTGGAACTTAATAATTTACCAGTGCAGATTGCAATATGGCACTTCCAGTAAGTTAACGCTAATACCAGAATTAGGAGTAAAAGGTTATTTCCACATGCCCTGTGTCTCTTTACAGCCATTTTTACCTGGGGCACTGGTGCACCAAGTGAAGTTTCTCCAAGACAGAAGGGACAGGCAAAGCAGTAAGGGAGCTACCCATTCCAAAGAGTCCTACAAAGCTCCCTATACTTCCATTACTTTTGTTTACCTAGTCCATTTGTACTACAAGCCTCTTCATCCCTTTCCTTTCTTGATTCTTGTTACTGTCATTCCTACACATCCTGGCTAGGAATGCTTTTAAATGCTCTTTCCTAACCACAAAGACATGGCACCAAAGAATTTCTTGAAAACTTTCAATCACCATTTAATCTGCAGTTTTCAAATAACATATCATTAATGGACCCATTAGATGAATGAAGAGAGAGCACCTGAAAGTCTGTCTCAGTATTACTGTTATTATATGAATAAGGATAATCTAGGTGCTTGAGAGTAGAAGAGCTACTTTTAGCTGTTGTGTGGGCACTGAATTTTAAAGACTCCAGGACCCTTTCTTATGCTCAAATAAAGAACATTTCAAGGGAGGAACAATAATACAACAAATTGTGTTTAGGATAATGGTATAATCATTTTACTGAAGGCTGTCAATGACCAATCTACTATCTTGGAAATATTGGTATATATCAGTTAAACTGGGAAGAAAAGCAGTTAGTTTTACCTTCCACCATGTTTTTGAAATTTGTCTTTGGTTTTAATACTTTAAAAAGTTGAAGACATCACCTACAATTTATGATAAGTGGGAAAAATGTGACTGTGTACAACATAGAGGGACAGATATACTACAGCTATTATGTGGTACAACACTCCAGGGACTGAGAAGATTTAAAAATTTAGGTAGTATTAGGCAAACTGAAGTGCCAGAGCTAATGAATTATTTTGAGTACCTTGCCTTCCTAAGATAACATCTCCATCAATCTATCTTCTGGCCCTCCAGCAAAACTGTGTAAGAAATATTCTGGGTTAGCTTCTTTCAGTAGACATTAAAAACAAAGAGCATCAGTTAATAAATAGAAATTCAGAAGGAAGAAAAAGATATTTTCCTAATATTCACATCTTACCGAGTGCCTTTATTTTGTTATCTTTTGGAAAATGAATTAAGTACATGTGAAGTGTAGACGAGTTTATATACCTGACTCCAGTCCTGAAGTCAGTGAGTGAATGCTACTGATTTCTTTGGTTAACTGTCAATGACCCAACTCCAGAAGTGTAAATAAGCCTACTGAAATGGTGAGGGTATAGTCATGCTTGATGTCAGTAAATAGATTAAAAAATACTTGGTTCTAAATAAACAAGCTAAAGAAGAAGTTTGGAAATTCCTCAGGAGATGAGTCTAAGAAGACAACAATAATATTGCAGTAATGACATTGGTATATGGTTATATCAAAATATTAATTTATATTTATGATATAAACATGCATCTTGGCATAAAAAAGAAATTTTTTAAACAATCATTCACTGGAGCAACCTCCCCAAAGACATGGAGAAGTGCCCATGACTGCATCACTGGAGGTTTTCAAGATGCAATTGGACAGGGTGCTAAATAATTTCACCTAGGCTCCCCTTCTAATGAAATGTTGGACCAGATCATCTGGAGGTTTTTTCCAAACTGGGCTATTCTATGTTTTTATGGCACATACTACAAGATCTCTAGTGAATATATTTAAAATAGAGAACTGCAGTATGAAAGTATGCCAGCTGAAAACCAGTTTTGAACATACATCATCCTAAAATGTTTTAGATTGTCCTCTTTCCCTGATGAAGTACAGACTGATACTTTACATCAAAGATATGTTGAGTACCGTGACATGAGAAAGGAGAGAGGCAGGAGAGGAGGGAAGTGAAGGAGGAGGTTTCAGCTCTCATGCTTGAGTTGCCATACCCAGACAAGGCATAGTGTAAAGGAGCTGTGTAACTTAAGACATCCTGCTTCAAGGCCCCACATAGCTGGAAAATAGGCTTTGGTTTTCCACCTTCAGCTCCTCCTGACATGCTCACAGTGACAGCTGGGAAAACTCTCAAAATGGAAATTATTTTAAGTTAACCTGAAAGTTTCTTCTCAGTTGTTGAGTTAGCTGGCTAATTGGAGTTCAGTTATATCCCAGGCATTACAGAAGTAGCAGAGCAAAGATAACTGCATATATCTGATTCAGCAGACTATTACTCAAAATTCAGGGTTTATCAACGTATTTCCATCTGGAGGGGAAACAAATGGCAGACTTGTTTATTACTTTGATAATGTGCTTACTGCAAGAAAATACAAAAGGCTACCTTTTTAAGACAGAACATTCAAACAACAGCACGTGTTGGTTTATAATACCAGATCTCCTTTAGTCAGTGTTTTGCCCAAAAATGTCTGTTAAACTTTTGATCAGGGTTACATTATTCACAAGCAGGGACATGAAAATCATCATAGGGCTTGGACACCTCTCTTATGAAGAAAGGCTGAAAGACTTGAGAATTTTCAGCCTGAAGAAGAGAAAGGCCTGTGATACCCTATTTCAGCCTTTTCGTATGTAAAGAGGGCTTATAAGAAGGATTGGAGAGGGACTTGATCAAGGCTTGTAGTGTCAGGACTTGGAGCAACGATTTTAAACTGAAAGTAGGTTGATTTAGATTTGATATAAGGAAAAAATTTTTTTACAGTCAGAGTGGTGAGGACCAGGAATAGATTTTTCAGATAAGTTCTGGGTGCTCCAGCACTGGAAGTGTTCAAGATCAGGCTGGATAAGGCTTTGAGCAACCTGAGTTAGTGAAAGATGTCCTGGCCTATGGCAGGGAAGTTGAATTAGATGATCTTTAAAGGTCCTTTCCAAGACATATTATTCTTTAGTTCTGTGGTTCTGCAATGCTGTAACTGTCTAGAAGATCACTGCTGTTCCTTTTCTTTCATTCTGCATTGTGTCTTCAGCATGTTCCATTCTGCCAGGCACACCCCTCCCTGGAACACTTCCTAGTGAAACCCTTATCTGCATTTGGTTTATATTTCTCAGCATTTTCACATTTGTTTGTTTGTTTCTTTTGCATTGTGATTTGTATCTGTGTTTTGATTGAAAGTGGTATGGGTTCAGCCATTTGATTTCTTAAGGAAGCTCTGTGGTTCCTTAGGGGAGCTCTATAGTTTCTTATAATCATCACAAAGGAAAGATAACAGTTGTATGTTGCAAGTTCAGTGAGATTTAATCAAATCTACAATGTGTTATGGAAGAGCTGTGGAAGAATTTTTCACCTTTCTCCTTTTTCTAATAGGTATCTCTTAGAGAAATAGATGGAAATTTAGGTGTCTCTTGACAATAGGAATTAGGAAATTTTAGCATTTTAGCCACTGGATGTCACTAATGATTCACAGAAACATAGAAATCTGTGCACTTTTTCCAAAGGGTAAAAAGTTATGTAAAGAGCACAAGATTTAGAGGAGAAGAATTTCCGCCTGAAATAGGAGCAAATTTTATTAGTGTGCAGTAAGCAGAGATTTGGTCGGGCTTGCCAAGTTTTGTTTAACTTGATGACTTTTAAGGTGGCAAACAGATAGTCTGGTGTAAGAATCTGAGGAACAAAGCCAGCAAAGTTTTTTGCACTGCTCATTTAAGAGGCATGAACTAACCAAGCTGGAAGAGAAACTCTGCGTGGAAAAATGCATGTGTGAGATGTGGTGCATGTATCATGGATATTGCATATAATCATGTACATGTAATGCATGTGGAACCCACCTAGCAACACCACAACAGAGGAAATAATGAAAAAGGCTCAAATGTGCCATTATTGTATAAACCAATTAAGAGGGAAAATACACATCTGAGCATTTTAATAAATGTGCTTTAGAATGGCAAAGCATCTTCCGGCCTACATCCCCATATAAGTGCTACCACTGCTGTGCCTTTTGCGCTGCAAGTCTCAAGAATACCAAATTACTTAATGCTGTCATGATTTCTGCATTAAATTGGCAACCCCTGCAGGACCTGTTACAGATGTGTGTAGGGCTTCTAGGCTTCTCTTCAAGAAATCCTAGAGAGTAATTTCTATTTATGCAGCAAACATGCCAGATACCAGACAAACCCCAGCTGCTTCAGACTTGCTGTGAGCACACAGGTCCACTGTGTAGTCGCTGTGCAAGGGATGCTCTCTGCCGAAGTCCAGGCAGGGGTTTGGTCAGGTACACTGGCCTCAGGACACATTCCTTCCGACTGGAATGCCACGGATTTCCTGACATACCCATTAGATCTTCTCAAGCACCACCAGCCATCTGCCAGGGGATGCCTGATTTCTAGAAACTGCAGGAAAATAACCAGACTGCTTTTAATTCTGGGGCATAAAATGCAGAAAGGAAAAGAGGGCTTGCTGATCAAAAAATGAATCTGTGAGCAAAAATACAGAGAGATTTTACTATAGATTTAGGCAACAATACTATAAAGACAGGATAACAATTTCAGCCTGAGGAGTGGCCCACATGTTAAGGCCAGTTGCCTTTATTAATAAACACATATTCGACCAAATTATCATTTCAGTCTTTGGGGATTTTTGCCATCTCTGTTTTGAATACGTTATATTTTCGGTTTGTCCATTGTCATTTCCATTTTAAAGTTTCATCCTGGTTTCAAAGCTGCAGTCATGTGAATGTTTTTGTGCTTATTAAATCCCGGGGACAACTGAAAGTGATAGAGGCATTCACAGTGACAATTTTACAGCATGGGTTACAAAAAAAAACTGAGGCAGACTTTAAGGAGGCTCAACGTACTAACCTTGGTACAACTCTTATTATATAAATTGAATAAAAGTTTCATTTCTTAGTGTGTACAAAAGGACATGCTGTGCCATGAGGCACAATCAGTCAATGGGTACTGAACATAAGAAAGACATCTGTGCTTCTAAGGGACTGATCATTTACAAACAGCATACCCATAGCTTTTATCAGTGCTAGGGGCCAAGGACAGATACTTCAAGATGTACTATCAGTTCCTTTGGGGGACTGTATCCTGGTTTAAGGCCTTGGGGAGCAGAAACTTAAGATCTCAGCTCTGACATTACATTACTTTTTGATCAGAGACAATGTGCTTATTCTTTACTTGTACATTGCTGCACATTTTTAAAAATTATTCTGCACAGCTAGAAACTTTAAGTGACATTATTTAAAAATAATATCCTCATCTAAAAGAAAAAGAGAAGAAATTAAGCAAAAAATACCTAAAATAATAATCCTAAACTTATTTAAGCTTATCTAAAGGCTCAGAAAAGTTGTATTTGATTAGAATTAAGTTTGCCTGTTCTTACCAGGATGCTGTCAGGCTGCATCATTTTTTTCTGAGAAGAATTCTTAATCCTCATGCAGATAGGAAGTAACAATAAACACCATTTGCTGCAAATTAGGTTACTCTCTTAGCAACAAGTGAGATCAGGCTCTGTCTCAGCCTCCCTTTTTCTCTGCTGAAGTACACACTGGCACTTCAGCCTGTAACAGAGCAAGTGATCAGAACCAAGGTGGAAATAAGAAATGAAAAATCTTTCTTACTTCCCTCCTGGCAAGATCCTTCCTGTCCCTGAAAACCCCACAGTTTTATGGCTGTATGCCAAAGGGGCCAAGATCCACTCATGTCCCCATCTTCCTCTGGCTCCTGGCTTCTCCTGTGGGAGTGGGAGTAGCATCATGAAGTGCTGGCCATCTCTCATGACTGCTAGGTGCTGGAAGCTAGCCCAGGAAGTAAATAGGATCAGCAGGGGAGAGCTGTGTATCACTGAGAGTGGATTTAAAGCTGCTGGCAGAGCTTACAGGGAAGAGGGCCAGTGAGACACTCTGCCTGGTTTCCCCTAGCAGAATGCATTCCCTGACTTGGCCTCTTTGCGGGTGCCGTTGGCCTTCTCCCCCCAGCTCTACCCCAGGACTGCTCCATGATTACAGCATGTCAACTTGTTAAGGATAGCAGGTGTCGGAGCAGATGCTTCTCATTAACTTGGCATGACATCTCTCCTCACAAAGCTCTGCTATACCATGACAAGGTGATTTTGAAAGAGAATTGTCTGGTTTTTTCCAGTATTTTATACTGTGTCTGATGAACTTTCTCTGTTGGTAAAGTTCAGTGTCTTGAGCAGGTTCAGGCAGCTGTTATTTCCAGTGCTATGCAGATCACAGATTCATATGCATTCTTAGAAGATAAAAATTAATGGACTTTAGAAGAAATGTAAGCATCTTTCTGATGCAACTATATAAGGAAATGTTATATTTGCCCTCAAATCATGAAAAATGCACTTGTAGTTAAAGGACTCAAGCTTGACTCACTACCAGGGGAAAGTTCTCCCTGATTCTTATTCAAGTATTTGTGGAAAAATCTGCATATTTTGACAGTTTCAAGAACTCATAGAAACAATGTTTGTGTCATTCCTTTTTTCTATTTGTCATACTATGGCTTCCAGTTAACACACAGGAGTGTCAGCATGATTAGTCACAGGGAACCAATCTTTTTCAATATGCTCAGAAAATTTTACTGGCTCTGTATTCGATGTGGTAAATTAAGACTAGCAATGCTCCTTAAATTTTAAGACTCAGCTAAATACTAAAAGCTATATAGAATCTTCAGTTCTTCTGTGATACCTCTCCTGAGCATGTACAGATGTGCTCATCAGCTGTAGCTCTTGAGAAGGGTACAGGTCATGAGCATACATGCTGCACCATCCACATGGCCATGTGCTGGTCCTGCAGGCCAAGCATTACAAATGTAATCTACTGGTGCTCTGAGGAAATTTCCTCGTGTTCCAAACATACAATAGGCTGGTTGGAGCTAGTGAGAAATCATAGGCAAATGTGAGAGATCCCTTCATTCTGCCCAAGAAAAACTTTTGAGTGGAAAGAGACCATACCTGAGACAGACGGTATGAACTACACATAGGGCTGTGAGTCACTGCCTTTGTCTAATGCTGTACAGATAGAGAGGGGGGAAAAACCCCAAACCACAAGACTATGATTTTCAAACCTCATTCTGACCTTAGGCTAGTTTTATCAGACTCTGACTTGAGCTACCAGATAATTTACACAATAAATGATTGGACATGAGCTCATATTTTCTGAGATTCCATTATTTTTTGGTTGTCCTCTGCTATCTAATCTTAAGAAATGGCTCTTGTCAGGACACTTGTGCAGCCTAGTGCCTTTGAAAAAAAGGTTTTCCTCTGGCCTCAGCTGCAATACAGAAAGATATTGCAATTGCAAATGAATTTTTCAATTAGTTTTATGGAGCTTTTGGTTTAGATAACTTACAACATTTTGAAGAGACTGCATATTTAAAAGCCATGCTTGAGGCTTCTTATGAATCAGATCCCTACAAAATGGACCACATTCAGCATCTGAAAAGCAAGGCAGGCACAATCATGAGTCATTTATTAAAAAAGTAGGACATATCTGTGCTTTACCAGCGGTGTAATTATATGCACTAGGTTAAGAAAGTTCTTTTTATTAAAAAGAATTTTTAGCATGCATATAAGCAAAGAAATTAGCAATAGAAATTACCTGATTGGTCATTAAGTCCATCGCTTCACAGCAGGATAATTGCTGTGCAATAAAGAACACAAATCACTCCAATGAGCTTAAATTTGTCACGGGGAAGACTAAAGACAAGATATTATTTCCTTATACAAATTAAAAGGGCTTGTCATTATGAATTGGTCACCATTTATTATATAAAAAAATAAATCTTTGTGCCAGGAAGTCAATGCTCAGCCCGACCCACTTCTTCAAATGCAAAAATGGTGTTTTCATCTTTTCCAATCTCTGAGTATACAGTTCCTGTGAGATATGAAAAAGATGTGCAATGGAGATTGATTAGAAGCAGAAGTGCTGAATATCTTTTGCTGTGAGGAACTCTTACTCCTCCCTTACTTGATAAAGGTTACTGGCATTGTCCACTTTCTGAGAAAATACGTGTGGTCCTATTCTGCAAATCTTGCATGAGGAGCACTGGACATAGGGAGTTCTCTGCTGGGGCTTCCCAGACTCACGCTAAATGTCAGGATGGAGGGCAGGATTCTGGGGTGCCCACAATATTACCCATGGTGTTTCTCTAAACTGACAGAGCCAGCCACCCCTGGGTTACCCCACTGTGGGGGAACTGTGTGAGGGAGGCATTTATGTCAGCTGCTCTCAGCGCTCCCACACCTGCTGCTTGCTGGCAGTTTTCTTTATAAGTCTTGCAATGCAGTACTTGTTTCCTTGCGTTCCTCTTGTACTTCTCTTTGTCATAGCCAAATGGCAGAGTGGACAACAAATGTTTTTCAGTACTTGGATGAATCCTCCAGGCCATGTACAGGGGATGAGGCATAGGCATTTGATTGACACTTAGAGAAATTAGGAGAACTCCTCAGACTGAAATCAGAGTTTCACACCTCGCCAATACAGGGTGAAACCCAGAGATTGGCTGACAGGGGTTTTTGAGAGTATTGCTGTCTTTAAAATGTTGTGGCATTGAGGAAAGCCCCAGAGCATGTTGAGTGTTACTTTGCATTTCAGAATACTTGTATCTCAGGTAAGGAGAGCAAGAATAAAGGATGAAAAATAATGAAGGAGCCAGAGTGGTTTGATCTTACTAAATAAACCCATATACAGATGCTGCTAAGATGCCCAAGAGTGCTGTGTGAAGCATTTGAGGTAATGGAATCACAGGAAATGAACCTGGAAGAGTTACAGGACATCTGGAAATTCCAAAGAAACTGGACTGAAATCAAGGGAAGGAATAGTTCCTACTTCAATTATGGGAGAGACTCATCAGGAAAGCAATGAGGCTGTAATACCTTATGCCCTTCTGAAGCTCACATCTAAATTGTTGCCTTCAAAAATCTTGGCAGTGCTGAGTCATCTGGTGCTCTGTGATGATAATTTCTCTTGCTGTTCACAGCTTGATTCCACTTGACCAGGTACCTCTGGATCTGCCTCTTTTGCCTGATTGGTTTTGTACACACCTGAAGTCTCATAAGCTGCATTTCACATGGCTGTAGTAAGCGATTCCCAGCTGAGTATGTTGTCATCCACAGCAACGACATTGTTTGATAAAGAGAAAAGAGCCTGGAAGAATTTTCAAGGTTAAAGTACATTTTGAGTAGATATAAATAGACTAAAGGTATCATCACACCTGCCTCTCTTCTCTAATGTCCTGCAGATCACAGGCTCTAAGTGTCACACTCATCAAGGACAGGAGAATACAGAAGAAAGAAATGAATGCTGCGGGCAGTATAAAAAATGCAGGGTTTAAATTTGTTTCTGACTCATATACCCTAAACCATGACTATTTTGTGCAGGTTGAGTTCAGCCATGAAAGCACCTTGAGTCACTTTGCTACAAATAAATTTCATTACTATTTTCTCCCATTGTCTTATAAAGTATGGCAGGGGAAATTTCAGTTCTGCTCTGCTGTTCCAGATCTTTCACATTCTGCAACATCTATCTCCTAAAATGTTTTATCTAGTCTCCTTTTTAAATTAAAAATGTTTCTAATTCAGGTTTTGGATTTTTTTAAGATGATAGCAGTTGCTACAGAAAGTCTGATTGACAGATCAGCTGTCCCCATATTCTGTCTTTGATGGTGTCTAAAAAACAATATTTAAGTCTCTGAAAGATACTCTGATTTTCTACTGAAATCTCTACCTAGATAGTACTACTCAAAGGGACTCAGATGCCTCAAAGCAAATTAGCAACCTGAGATGTCAAAAAAATCTCTTATGCCAAAAGTTGATTGCAATATCCTCATTAAGGAAACAAAAGAGCAAGACTTAGGCCTAGAGTTGGATCCAGCTTCAGCCAGATCCAGTGACTGTCTTAGCCTAGTGCTCATAAGGACCCTGCCACATGCCAGACTCTGCATCCTATCAAGCCAGCCCTCTGCAGCAACCAATGTTTGGCAGATTTAACTGAAGATATTGAAGATCTCTTTCCCTTGGAAGGAAACACAGCTTGATATGTACTGTAGCACAAGTTAGTGATGCTGGAGCAACAGATGTATTCTTGTGGGATGTGGCGGGTTAGCAACTCCCAGATACTTTCTGCAGTGCCTCATGCAAACACTGAGGCCATGTTAGGATCAGCACTGCCCTGTAAAAGTCCTGGTGAGGCTTGGAAAGCAGGGTAGTGTGTGGAGTGATGCACTGGAAGTGAGTAAAGAGAACATGGGAGACGTGGAAAGGATGAAAACAGCCATGGGATGGAACTTTCACCATGTGGGTAAAGGTAAATGTGTTTATTTTAGGACAACTTAGAGCTCTGAATCCGTTTGGCAGATGGCCCAGTTTTATTTCAGGCCAGTCTTTACAGCACACATTCACTCCTCACCAGAGAAAGAGGAGAATTTTCTTCTCAACATCTGAGCTGACAGGGCCAGCTGGAAGCTAATAGTGTGGAAAAGAGAAAGCGGACTTTGAACTGGTCTTCAAAAAGCTTGGATGATGGCAATAATGTAATTTGTTCCTTCAACTCAGAGGCTTTGCAGAGACCAGTGTCTCATCAGCATCCCCGTTTATCTTTGTGACCCTAGGATAGAAATCTGTGCTTGTCTTTCTTGCACTAACTTCTCAGATTTTTGTTTGTTTTGGTTTTTGTTGTTTTTAAAAGAGAACACAAATGCTCTAACAGCTTTTGCTGTTTGTTATCCTCCATCTCATTCAGATTATGGCTTGCAACTTTTGCTCACTGGGGAAGTTTGCATAATAGTTTCAGTTCACTTGTTAACAGTAATTATTTTTTCCAGTCTCTCTTTTGATGTAAGCTGAATAGCTTGGCCTCTAAGAGATGTAATTAGTGATTCCTGCAGTTTGCTATGGAATGAGGCAATAGCATCATTAAATTCAAGATGTCTCGGTGTTTCATGCGTTCACATAACGTGTTATGCAACAAGGAAATAAAAGCTACACTATCCTGCCCTTTAGAACTTTCCCCCAGTTTTTTCCCACCACAACTTCAAGGCAGAGAGGAAACACACATTTCCCATTGCAGATGAAAGGACATCAGCTGCTCAGATGGCTCAGCTGGCACGTGCTTGGCTTGTGTGACATGGGGTGGGGCAGTGCAGCTCCTCCTCTCCCCCTTTTGTCCATGCAGCTGATGGAGTTGGGTATAACATCCGCAGCAGCAAAGATGAGATGTGATCCTAACACAAGAGAAAGCAAATAAATAGTCCCAACTTATTTGGAATAACTGTATCTAGAGAAGTCAGGCGTTTCATTCAAGAGGCTTATAATTTACTGTTTTCTCTCAGCTTGTTTATTGTCTTCTCTGGAAACCCATTTACTGCAACAGCACTTGAAATTGTTTTAGCATTTACTCTCAGTAGATCTTAAAATTTGTAGTGTTATTTAAGCCCCATCTCATTCCTGTAAAGAAATTGTGATGTTATTAATAGAAATACCTATTACTTACCTCATTGGGAAACCAAAGCTCAGAAATTGTAATATTGTTTGTGTGTGGCTGTGCACGAAGTAAGTGATAGACCAAAGAACTGACCTCTGGTATCATGCAGCTTTACCAGTTCCCTACCTCCCCATTTTATTTCACTAAAAAAAGTAATTCCGTAAAAAATCCAATCACATGGGGAAAAATGGAATTTTATTTAGTAATATTGAAATCTACAGTTTAAAATATTATTTACTATTTGCATTTTATTCACACCCTTTCTTTGCAGATAACTAGGGCTGATTTTAAAGTAAAAGTTCCTGAAGTTTGTGTAAAATCTCCTTTAAAAATCCTTGGCTTAGGACTGTCCTTTCCTCAAAGTCATATGGCAAACCTCTGACATGGCAGTGTTGTACTTGTGCACAGAAATCCAAACTGCTGTGAAGATTAATAGGACACTGCAACATAGGAGACAGGAGCATATTTTTAACAAATTTCAGTCCTGTCCAGGACTGTTGTGCAGACGTGCATAACACTCAAAAAAAGTGGCAACTACAGCAAAATTCATCCATTTTTTTTCTGTCTCCCCTGACCTAAAAGCCATCACATAGCTGGATAGGCATTCCAGTGTTTCTTATTGAACCATCAGTTACTCAAACTGTGGAAAGCCCACACAGTCTTTCTTTGTTTCCTCAAGTGGCAACATGCATACAACCACTTCCATTCTACAACCAGAAGTTTTAATAGGACTAATGCCATGTCCCCCTGATATTCTCAGAAAGCAGAGAAAGAAGAAATGTTCTGTCCTTATGTAGCCTTTTTTTTCACTTATTTTTGTGTAGTGTATCTCTTGCCTACATACATATTGTGAGATGCACTAATTGTCTCTTCCTGCCTCCCCTTTCTTGTGTTTTCCAACAGTTTTGTCTTCCTGTTCTCTCCACTCTTCCATTCCACTTCTTCATTTTAACATTCCAAGGTGAATATCCTAGATATCCCAATGGATTCTGGGACAAATTTAAAATCCATTTTAACCAAGGGAAATCTCTCCATTTCTGCTATAGATAGAAATAACATATCAAGAACTGGGAGCTGGCATATTTGGTGTCTTCTTCCACAGCACAGATCACACTCTGGAATTTGGCGGCTCTGTCCCATATGCTGATTTTTTATCTTTGCAGAGATACAGTCCATTTGTAGGCCTTGTGCGTGTTTCCTAATTTCTGAATCAGCCTGAGCTCTTTCAATTTTAATATCCAGCTGTCTAGTAAACATGTCTTATTACAGCAGTTACCAGTATTCCCTTGAAGAAAATACTCATTTCAGTTTTTGCTTTTTTGGACAAGCTTCATCTTGCCTAAAACCTAAAACCCAGAATCAATTTTTTAAAAAGTCCTTTTACACTCGATTGATTTTTCTGTTGTTTCTAATGTATGAGTCATTTAGTTCATTATTCTTGCTGCGACCAATAGACAAGAGGAGTACCTCTAAAGCTTGTTACCAGAGGGATCAAGCCCATCTTCTTAGGATGATTTATGGAATATGCATGACTGTACTCAAGTGGCTGATCCTCTGTTTCTCTTCCCCACAACTGCCTGTCCCACTGACGGATGCACATTCTTGGGATCTGTGATGTAAGAAGGACTGTGTAGTGTATCTCTTTTTTGCCAAAAAGAAAAAACAACAGGTGAAAATCTCTGATTAGGTTGGGAGCAGAGACTGTTTTAGTGACATATGTGAAGAGCAGCTCCTCTTGCATTCCCAGGAAGATCAGCTACCAATAGATGATAATTAGTTCATTAGCATCCCCATTAGTGTCTGACAGCATGTGATTATGCTGCAGAGAGCACAATGTTGGAGCCAGTCAACACGCTCAGAGAAAGCCACTCAAGTCACTCTGAAGAACTCTGCCAACAATTGAGCATTGGGAGATACCACTGAAGTGTCAACACAAGACACAGTGAAAGGGATTGGACATCACACCAGATCAGAGGGAATGTGAAAGGTTGATTGGCTTGTTCTCCATTTTCTCAATCTCTTCTTTCACCATATCCCTCAAACTTTTAATTAATAGCCAACTTGACGCAGTTCCATGGAGAGCACTGTTCATCTCTGGATGATAAAGGCCATGGTCTTTCATTCTCTCCTCTCCTTAAACCAAGGTTAATGACTAGCAGCTCTAGCAGCACAGCAAGGCAAAAATGCACATAGATGTTCAAGAAAGCAGGGCCTATAAGCTGACCCCAGAAGAGTATCACATTGACTGCCCTGTTGTTTTAGTGGTGGCTTTGGTCCTGTGGGTGTTGCAAGCTATCATACAACCCTAGGATCAGTACATCTCTTGGAACAGGTTTCTGTGTCCTTATAAAGGCCTCTGTAAAATAACTGGACAGGGAATTTTTGAAGGAACAGCTGTGGGGTCACTTATCTGTTCATTGCTAAGACATTTTCTTACCCTTCTATCTTATATTGTCTTAGCAAAATTTTGTTACTACAAGAAAGCACTATCCAGTACTATTTCTTTTATTTTTTGCTCTCTTTCATGTTATGAACTGTGCTGCTGATGGAAAAACCCTGTCTTCTTACCTATGACTTGGATTGTGTGCATTAGCTGTAAGCCCTTACAGGCAGTATCTTTGACAACCAGAATAGAAGACAGTCTGGACTTCATTCAGTTTCACAGAAAGGGAAAGGTGTATGATTGTTTGCCTTATAATTCCTCTGTTTCCTAGGACCTGCAAGGCTCCTCTCATTGTGTGGGAGGTGGATAAGAACATCACTTTTTGCATGATTCTGCCTTGAACATCTGCTCTGTACCCAGGACTCAAAAGTGAAGGTGTGCAGAGGTTCAGGTGACACCAGCAGCTCTCTGGGCCAAGCAGTCTTGCACAGGCACTTCCACCATGCTCTGCAATGTGCAGTCCAGCAGTCCCTCACAAAGCCACCCGGAAAATAAGCTGAAGAAATACCAGAGCCCCTGTTCTTGTTAAAATTTCTCACTCTTCTCAAAGGCAGAGGGTGTAACCTTCCAAGGCAACGCACACACAGGCCCAAATCCAAAGGGTAACATGCCAAAATCTAGAGCTGTGGTGTCCCTTTAGGACAACATAACTGCTAAAAGCACCTCCTCCACAGTCGCTAAAGATTGTATTATATAAGTTATTTTACACTCACCTAGGGAAATATCTTCTCCATGCCTTGCCTATTGCAATGACTTTGCAGTTTGTGAGAGGCCTAGGCTTTACTGATTTGAAGGATTTGTTACAGTATACTCACCTCTATTTTTAATGAAGTGGCCTAAGAAAGTTCTGGTAGCTATATTATAGCCATTTTTCCCCCAGTGTGGCTTAGGCACTATTTTTCCTGTAGTTACCTCTCTTTTACGAGAAGCATAAATTGCCTTGTTGTATAGCACTGTACTGGGGATATAACCTTCAAAAATGTGAGAAAGAAGCCAGTTGCTGTAGAAATTATTTTTGATAGCCAGAGAAAGGTGCCTTCATATGCCAAGTGTAGCTATCTTGACAAGACGTTAATATTATGTTGGCAAACCCCTCCTTTTTTCTTTTAATCTGTATTTTTAATTCACAGACTACACTGATTTTACAGAAGACTAATAATGAACCAGTCCAACCCATGTAAAATCAGAGCACAAAGTTACACAGAAAAAAATAATGAAAAGGAGAAGAAACATGAAAAAGCATATTGTGGCAGGGACTGAGTTCCTATCACTGCCTGTAACTAAGTCTGCCTGACACTTCCCAGATAAGACTGCTTTCTGTTGATTGTAATTATGTAATTCTTTAGCGGTTTAGGATGAAACATACCTTGCTGGGTGACTGTCACAAATAGATTTCTTTCTTTCTTTTTTAAAGCCAGTTAAATACCCAATAACAGAAAATAAACCCCAGGGAAGATTTCTCTGATGTTCATCATCTGGAACAGTAAATTCCAGAAAGGCGTCTTACAAACCAGGGCCATCCAGAAAAGCCTTTTTAATGGATTATGATATATGTTACTATTGACATAAGCAAATTAAAGACCCTCCCTGCTTCTTTAACCTAAGTAGCAGTTCTCTATCCTTGGAAACCTCAGCCTTATTCTATCCATTTTAAAAACCCACTGTTTCTGTGATGGGGTGTGACATCTCCGTTTTGCAAGGCAGTGCAGAACATCAGATCTATTTTTCTGCAACTGAGGACAGCAAAGGTGACCAGCTGTGCTGGTAAAGAAGAGGAGAGACTAAAACTCTATATGTATTTTGATCCTTGCAAGAGGCAGCTGTAGTCAATGTTGTGAGCTGCAAATGCAGTGGCCCATCTTTTGATGAGGAGGCAGGCAGTCTTTGCATGTTAACTTCACAAGGTGACTGCTCCTTTGTGCTTTGACAGCAGTGCTCCAAAAGTGCCTTATGACTCCACCTGCCAATGGCTTAGATCCCATCTCTCCTGTGTAGAAGGATGATTTGTGTAAAAGCTATCACTCTACCCTGAACCTCTCCCTTTCCTCAGCCCTCAATCCTATGTGTGTTCCAGTTCATTGAGGTTCATGCTTATCCTTCAGCTCAGTCCTGTCCACTCTTGGTTTGATCTGAAGCATGGATAACTCCTACTTCTGCAAACGCTGCCCATATCCCTTAGTTTCAGCTCCCTCAGTAGAAAGCAAATAACAAAAATACCTTTCCCTGGGGTCTGTGATCAGTGACTTACTTTGGCTGGGTAACTTCATGTCTGCAATTTATGACAGACTCAGACCTCATTTCCATTGAATAGAGAGCA
>VWYI01004979.1:13284-24706 GCA_013399455.1 Anthoscopus minutus | reverse complement strand
CCAATGATGTAAATGTTATTCAAATAGGCCTGAACTACGATTGCTAAGGCAAATATAATTGTTTAAATTCAAATAATGGCTTGCAACATTATGAAATTTCTATGAAACTGGACAGAAATAAGTTTTTTATTCTTGTAAATAGTTTACAAATTGCATCTCTATGGAAATAACATCATAATTATCCATAACAATGAAAAGATAGGTGTTAATGAAGATGAAAAGATAAAACTCAAGTAAGCATTGTGAGAGAAGGCAAGGGAGGAAAGGCTCTTACAAACCCATTCAGTCTATCCTTGGATATGCTTTATAATTGTGGTTATGAAACCCTCTACTGGCCAGGAGATAAAATTGTAAGTCAAATGATACCAACTTCAGGAACAGACAACTGTTCTTGAACAAGTATAGCAAGAATGCTTCAAGGATGGGAATCAGATGCTTATACTAGTTTTGTAAGAACCCACAATTTTTTGCCATTTTCTTCTGGAATTTTACAAAACATTTTAAATAATTTCTGCTGTAAAATACTTTGTCCCTAAAAACCCCCAAACAGTAACACAAACAAACCACCACTTTGAAATCAAACTACTTTGATTGCACGAATTCTTAGAATTAACTGTGCTGAATTAAGCTGATACAGACTACCTGATACACTCAAGAACCCAACGCTGAAATGCCAACATTTTATCATTATCAAATAAAAAGTATTTCTCATTTAAGATCTTATTTTACAACTGAGATACACTAATATGCCTGAAATATTTATAAATGTTTACCTTCTCTTGTCTGTGAACTTCGAGAGTACCAGAAACATGGGAAAATTCGAAAGCAGAGTAAGGAACTCTATAAACATTACCAATTCCATCCACATCCTGCAAATGAATTTATAAGTCAGATTCAGAAGGGAAAGGAAAAAAAGAGCCTGAAACCACACAATACACCCCCACATACACCCCAAATGCAGAAGACTGAGGAAAATACACCCAATTATGTTGCTTTTAAGTGAAGAATTAATATTGACTGCCTAAAAGCAAATTGATAAAGACTGAAACTGCTAAATCTAGTCACCACAACTACTGACTTACAGTTCAGAGGTGGTGCACTGGCAGGAACATGATATGCAGTCCCAAGGGGTACCAGTAAGGGTGCTACATAACCATTTTTCATTGTTTCACAACAATAGACCATAATAATAATTCTAGCGCAAAATTAAAAATCATCACAGTATTTCAGACTCTCAAAAAAATAGGGAAGCATTTACAAATACCAACAGCTAGGCACAGGCACAGCACTGTAATTAAAATATCTCTGACCTAACTCAAATTTCTACAGAGACACCATGTACAGTGCAACTTCAGCAGCATAAGTCTAGAACAAGACAAGTCTGGCATTTTAGAGCCAAAAAGAGACACCTGTCTTTCATTTATGCTTGATTACTTAATGCAGTCTGGATGATGATACTGTATCATCATTGTATTGTGTGATACGAGCAAACTCTGTAAAGCAGTAAGTGAAGCAGGAACTGTACCACGGAGCACTGATTGATTCACAGTCAGGGTGCATATTAGGGATGGAAAAAAAGGAGCAGAACATTTCCCTCATATGGACAGAGGAAAAAAATCTTTATACCTGAGGTCATGCTCAAATATATATTCTTTCTTGAGACACATCAGGGAAAGAGCATAGCAAGAAGAGAGAAGTTAAAATAAAAGCCAGGGATTTGCATAAAACTACTAATGCAAACATTCACTCACTTTAACATAGGGTGGTGCAAAAGATGACAATTTCCACTTCAGATTTTCATTCCCTTTGTTCTCCATTTCCAGGTAATTCTCTAGAAGAGAAATATCAGACCAGTATACTAAACATCTTTGTTCAAGTATCTCTGGCGTAGAGAGTCAGGCAGAAACTATGTTTCTAGATGAACACAAGTTTAAACAAGTGGCAACAGTTTTCATTACAATAACTCTGAAGAGCAGACTCAAAGAAAGCACTCTGTCATAAAATTTGTAAAAGCTTATACACAAGAAATTTAGACTGCAAAAAAAGTCTCGAAAGACACCCAACTCTTTCCCAGGACACTATCTGATCATTCAGAGACAAAACACAGACTATTCCAGTCTGGGACCAAATAAAGTTGTATCAAAAAATCTGTTTTGTTACTCGGCATACACATATAAATACAAGTCTCTTAGCAAGAATTAATAGGACAAGATCATCTCAGTCTAGAATAGCACTTTAAAAAGTTTAGCTGCAAATATATATTATATAGGAAATTTATAAAGAGCAAAGTATTATATTACATCCTTTCATAATTTTAGCAAAATCCCCCAAATATAACTGATAAATTAAGCCTTGAAAGTCCTCAAGTCTGCTGGAAAAAAAAATTAAAGTCAATGGATCATTAAAAAAAACTTTCATTACCTAAAACAGTAAGTACTAAAAAAAAAATCCTGGTATCTAGATAATAGAATGGAAGTTGCATAGAGTTACTTTTGAGAATTCTAAGCATTACTGGAATTAAAAGTACAGACCAAGCATTTCAGCCTCCATCATCTACATTGTCCTCCTTGATCACGATGTACCAAGACAAGGACAGCCAGCTTCATAGCTGCTACTCCTATTGTCTTTAGGAAGAGCCTTTATTTCCCTGATAACACAGATAGATTGGTCTCATATCTTATGGGCATAAGCACAGATGAGAACAGATCTACTGTAAAGGTGTGTTGAGCCAAAAGAGTTTCAAGCAGACACAGGAACCTTTTAACACTCTCTTTTCCCAGGCACAGCATTCATCATAGTGGCTTAAAAACCCAGCAACTGATCTGCCTTTAAGCAAACCTATCTGTGGAAAAAAAGGTGTGACTATACTATATAAGGAGAACAAAAAAAATTAAAAAGGCATTTCAAACTAAAGGCAGAAGTGGGAAACTGATCATTCACACTTATTAGACTAAGAGAACAAAGCCAAAGGCACTTAAGTCCTCTAACATGCAAAACAGTAAACAAACCTCAACACAAGATACTACAGATGCTATATTTAATAACTAATTCCTCTTACCTGAGCTTTGACCAGGTCTTGTTTTAGGAAAAACAATGTTTTTGTTCTTTATATCCATTTCTGTTAGAGGGAGCCTGAACAGAGGCTTTGGCACATCAACAGTAGGCTTTTCAGACTGTGGAGTAGTTATATCACATCTTCTACATGGAAAGTCTGATCCAGACACGCTCTGCGCGACAGCCTCTTGAATAAGCACCTTAACAAACTTTTGCACAATTTGGAGAAAAGCAAAGCTTTAAACAGTGAATATTGATATATTAACAAGTGAAACTATTTAGCTCTATTTCCTTGAGCTGCAAGAGCTTAAGTTTAGCTTTACATTTGGAAAGCTCTCATACATTGTAACTCACTAGCTCTTCTCCAAGCACAAAAGTTTAAAGATTCTAGGACAAGTTTAGTTTAGGAGAAAAGGAACATTTACTGAAAATTTGCCATCTAGGCATTTTAATTCAACAGGAATAATGACTTCAACTAGTTTAACTGACACTTCTTACAATGTTCTCTGTTGCAGATAACGGAAACAGAGCTGCCTCGTTCAGAAGGAGCTTTGCGCTCACTTTTAAAATAGATATTAGAAATTTTAAAAGTTTCAGTTAATGCTAGTAAAATCTTAGCATACTTTTTGCTGATTTGGAGGCAGCAAATAAATGACAAAAGCATTACTAACTACTTATAATTTGATGGGTTTTGCTACATTCTCAACACTTGTCCCAGCAGATTTCTTAAATTCTTTTCTCATATTGTTGAACATAGTTAACTATGTGCAGTCATAATTTCCTTCTCAACAACTTCCCTGTTTGTTTGGGTTTTGTGAAGGCAGTTTCCAATTCTGTATCACACCTCACACTTCCCTTCAAGCAAAAGGCAAGCAGATACACTTTTATCCTTTCAGTGTCTATTTCTCTCCATGCATTGTTACAAATAACCCAAAACACACACTGACTAAAAATAAGAAAAAAAAAATCTCTTTCTTTAGGAGAGATTACCAAGGAGTCCTGCTCTTACACAGTAAAAAGAAAAACTGTTGGCTTCATAAATTTTACTTCTATGCCTCAAATTAACCAGGGAAATGTCTTGGATTATAATCCATGAAGAGGCAGAATGAGTTCTAGACATTATTTAACACAGACCTGCCATGCATAAGGTCAAACCCATAAAGTTTACCTTAAGGGAGCTCAAAAAGGAGCTATAGTGACTTATCCAATAATCTCTTTCAACTTCTTTTATTTTACAATATGATACAGACCAGACTTTTACGTGTGCACATCTACATATATAGATGCTACATATTTAGCATTTTAAAAAATCATGCATAAGGCAGTGGTTGGTGCAACATTGTTGGAAATTCAGTGTTCACACCATAGTATTTCTTCAGAGATGAATGAACTAAAAATCTCAGTTTACAAAATAGCATCTCAACTACTTTTCTTTATGAGAATTTTACAAATTAAAAAGAATAATGGACACTGACAGACAGGGCTGCTGACTCAAATCTAAAAGGTTTTAGCAACTTTATTGGAACTGGCAAAGTAAAATAAAAAGTTGCAATTTGAAGTCTCAAGTAAACCACGCACCTTTAGTCCATTATCACAATGGATATAGATTAGGCCACTCCAAGGAATTAATGTGGGCCTTGTGGCAAGTGAAGGATTAGGACTCACCAGAATTAATGTACTGCCCCTAAAAATGATAATAAAAAAAATCAACATGATTGTCATACTAGAATCAGCATCTACAATATTTATCACTAGTCCATCCAAGAAAGGATGCACTTTTAAAACAGCAGATAAGTGAAGATGCTCTCTATACATAGTTAAAATTAAGGTATTCAGATATGCAATATATTAAGCTTTAATAGCCATGATCCCATGATCCCAGGATCTTCTTTCATCATCACTGAGAAATCAGATCACCTCTTCTTGTGGCCTAACTCAGTTCAAGGATTCTGCAGGCTCCAGCCATCACAGTGCAGAGTATAAAATACCCTGGCTGGCTCCTGTTCTGGCAGGTTGACTGCCATTGGCACTGAGAGGAGATGGCCATGAAAAATAGGAAACTGGGCAAGCGTAGCTTGCTGTGCTTAAGTCAGCTGTTCCCACGGGTCTGCTTCTCACTTGCAGACCTCTGTTCTTGATCCAAACTACTTACTTGGACCCAAAATGTGAGGATTCTGCCCACACTTTTCCAGTGAACACATTTTAAAATTACACACTGCAAAGAAAATTCCATGCAGAAGACCTTCAGTACACTCCCTTTTTAAGAAATCATCCAGACAATCCTGAATTTAGGGTATGAGACACTCAGGATGTCCTTATTTTCACAGCTACTGGAAAGTTCTTCATTGTTACTGCTTTCTGAGACTATTTTTCTCAGCACTGATTGAATCTGCAATGAGTGGCAGATATCCTAGCCCTTCCATGGAACTCTTTATTTTGTTATCACTAGTGATGAAAGTTTCCCAGAAATTTACATCTATGTGAATATGAAATTCAGTGTTTAAAATGCAACCGGTGAGGCAGGACTGAAGAGAAGGTATGTTTGGACAAACATCTCCAAAGTTAAAGCAACTACTGAAATACAATTCTGAAAGCAAAACCTATTTTTTGGTGGGAGACATTTTTTTTTGGAAGATGAGAATAGTTTACTAACAGGGTCTTAAAGCTGTTCCAAAGTGAACCTTAAAAAAACACCAGAAATTTAGAAGGGGGAGGTGAGCACACCTTTCAAGCATAAATTGTGGAAGTCTTTGCTGCCATGTGTGAAAAGTCTCAGATACATATACAGTGATATTATGAATACTTTCCCAAAAAAACCCACTAATTAAGGCACAAGCAAGCTGACACTGGCTTGTCATTATTTTCATACCTACAAATACTAAGAAGGCAAAGGCTGAATGGCAAAATCCAGCTTTCCCAAAATAAAAAATCCCAAAATCAAGTTGTGAGGAATATCAGCACATTTGCTAAAGAAAACACTAAGTCCAGAAGAGAAAACTTCTTTAAAAACTGTTATTTTGGGAGTTGTTTCTTCATTGTGGGAAGGAAGTGCTTTTTGTTTTTAAACGCACAGCTAAATTTTAAACAAAACATTAATGTGAAAAGATATTTTTAAAGCTTCAGCTTCACTGGCCATTCAGCTCCTTGAAAATTATGCAATAATACTACTTCCAGGGACAGCAAATTGCTGGCACTGAGGTAATTATACACTGAGGTAATTAGGGGGGGAATAACATCCCCCCTATACACAAGTGTAAAAAGATAAGGTCCTAAATAAAGCTAGATTTGCATGTTAGTTAAAAAAAGTCTATACCCTGGAACTAAAATAGTTTCAGGTTACAGTCTAAGCAAACTAAAGTGAATTCCTAAAAACCAACTAAAATTCCTAAATTAGTTACACACTTAAACTAAAAATAAATTCCTCCAAAACCTCTCCACACTGTCACACATAAAGGAACTTACGGAAATATACTTACTCTGGTTCAATATCTCCATGTTGTGGGGTTATAGTAAGGCAGTGAGCTGGCCAGGAAAGCTCAAATGTCAACATTCTTTTGGAATTGTTGACAATTTGTACACGTCTAATATCTGCTGTTTCACCTGTATCACAAAAAAAAAATAGGTAACATATACAAAAATTCAAAAAATGTCCAAGATACAGAAATGTGCCAATGAAAAGAAAGTATTTTCTGCCCTAATTTTTACCTTCACATTACTGTAAAATCTTCATAGGTAAGAAGTGCATTCTGTATGTATACACACAGAAATTGTGCTCAAATCAAGTTTGCATGAAGATTACTGGCCAACCCACAATTACCAAAATCTTATGCAGTAGTTTTCTTAATACTGAAGTGGCTATTTCATTAACCTCAAAAAATACTTACCAATAGAAGGAGGTGTCAAAGTCAAATACTCAGGTGTAACAGCCCAAGTCTGTTGAGTATCTGATTTATTCTGAACCAGATCATTCGTTCTTGCAGATAAAGAAGTACCCTGAGGTCCTTTAACAGGAAGAATGTCCAAAGTTGCAGCAGTATGTCTGAAAATAAGAGACTGCATTAAGCAAAAGCAGTAAAAAAAAACCTCATGAGTAATTATAACAGCCTACTCATAATATTTCTCAAACTTTTAATAATAAAAGTATAATACTTATTACATGGGCCCTCAATTTAATTCAATTCTCCATTAAGTAAAAATCAATCCAGCAGCTATATCAGGACACAGCTTTTTTCACAGAATATATGGAAGTGGAATGTAGTATTTAGAAGGAGAGAAACTAAAATAAACAATTATCCTCAGAAGATAATAATATAAAATAATTTGAATAAAACATATACAGAGAAAACAAGCACTGCATAGAGAAATAAGGCAATGCAAGCTGAGATTCACAGCATGCTGTGCAACACATTCTGGAGATCAGGAGGGACCTGTGGAGATCATCCAGTCCAACACCCCTGCACAAAGGAGGGTCAGCTACAGCAGCTTATTCAGGACATTGAACAGACAGGTTTTTAATTTCTTCAGAGATGAAAACTTCACAGCCACTCTGGGCAACATGTTCCAATGCCTAACCACGCTCATAAGAAAAAAAACATAATTACATACATATAATTACCAATTATGATTCCAGTACCTGTCCAATTCCAAATGGGGTACAGGAGACTGCTGAAAGCCATCCTGAACACTGGAATATCCGACCACAGAAAGGAGAACCTTTTGCATGTTTGCATAGAAAAGATGGATATCATTTGTCTCTCGTGGGAAATGACATACTAAAAATGAAAGTAATTGTAGAGAAATTCTAGTAAGAAAAATTCTACAACACTCAGAAATTACACCACAGAGATTTAAGACATAGATCTAGTTAATAATCCATCAACCAAGAACCTAGATCATTCCAGAACTACTTCCTCCAAGTTTAGTTGTCAGGCATAGCTCAACACTGACATCAAATACAATATATAAATCTGAATACACACCAATTTAAAAATTTTTATTTTAAGATATAATAGATATATATAAAAATAAGTACAAAAATATTACCATATAGTTTCCACCTTTATACAAATGCTATGTACTAATTTGATTCTATGCCAAATTAGAGTTAGGTTTTATTTTTTTCTATAACACTAACTTAACAATTTCAAAAGATACTCCAGAACCCAAGTATCTAATGGTCACTAGAATTTCACCCCAACTAAGATGAATGATAAAAAAAAAATCTTTACTTTTCCAAGTAAAGACAATATACAAATCATAGGGAAAGAAACAGACCACATCTATTCAGGTGTAATAGTCTTAGAATAATAAGTAATTCCATATGTGAATATAACTAGCTCAAGAATAGTGTTTGACAGTAACTTTGTTCAAACAGTTGGGGAGAGCTTTAAGGAACCCTTTACAATATACTGTATTCTTATTAATGCATTCCTTACTAACAAGCAGAAGAAAAAACAATTAAATTTAGGAAAGAAAATAAATACGTATTTTGGTGTCAGCAAAGTTGTCTGCCTCTCAATTTTCAAATATATCTGTGTACAAATTGAATCTTTCTCAATAGTTAATAAGGCAAATACTCTCCAAATAAACTCAGCTTTTTTTAATGCTATAATATTTACAGACTGGGATTTCATTTTGCTAGGAGAAAAGTACAGAAAATCACTTAAATAAATAGATACTGAATGAAAAAAGGCAAATTCTGTTGTGATGGGCTGATCCTGGCTGGATGTCAGGCACCCACCAAAGCCATTCTATCACACTCCTCCTCAGCTGGACTGGGAAAGGAAAATACAACAAAACTTTGCCCAATACAACTGTCAAAACTCAGAATTTTTCTTCTGTATTTATAAAAATATAGTGAAAAAGTAACTGGGATTCAAGTCAAAAGCACATTTGCCACATAAAAACAAGTATTGCATTTTTCTTTTAAGAAGTCATAGTTTTACCTTCTGTCACAAGCTGCTCCCCTTGAAATTCTTCATCAAATAGAGCATTTCTCAATAAGTTTTTTTCTGGGATTATGTGTTTTTCTACCTCAGGTTTGTACATCACAGCTCTGTTAAAGATAAACAGGAGTCATTAAATCAAACAAAGTACTAGAAACAAACTGAAAAGATTGACAAGAATCGTAAGAATCCAGCATAATTTTCACTTCATCATTTCTTGACTACACTAAGCTCAAATCTGGGAGCATTCATCTTAAACTGAAATCTTTTCACAGTCTTAAAATGGTTAAAGAAGTACCTTCTCTATTGCTGCAAAGCAGAAGGAAACACTGAAATAATGGTTACCGTATGTTTGTCTTTCCATACTTGCTTTCTGCTGTCAGTCACACCTACCTAGATTTTAGATAAGTACATCAGGCATCTGAGTGATGTTTCAATCACCACAGGAAGCAGGAGAATGCTATTTTGGTTACAAGTGAAAGCCTTTTGAGAGGAAAAATTGACTAGTCAATGTCAGAGTGGCAGCAGGTGCCAGCCAACAGCAGGAACACAGAGCCAAGGAGCATGACTGCCAACAGAATGGAAAAGACTCGGAGGCACAGGGATATAAATAGTCCTATGAAAAATGGGAAGCTACAGGTCAGCAAGAGGAAATCTGGCACCTAGATAGGGTCAGAGCCATGGAGGAGGAAAGAATAGCTGAGCACTAATAACTCTCAGGTCTAAGCTACTCATTGGGCTGCTGACTATATATAATCTTGGAGTGAGGAACTTGGGGCACAAGTTGGCAGATGGGGCAGAGTACTCATTTCACATTCTTGACCCTAAGTCATTAATCATGTTCTCATTCTAGTGCACAATTACAGAGTGGGGTTGGACTGGCTTAGAGAACTCGGGCATTGCAAGAAATGCACATCTCTTTCAAGTTATCAAGGGAAATTTCAGAGAACCTCCCATCAAGAAACAACCAGCTTGACCACTATTTTCCAGAACAATACGCCAGCCTGCTGACTAATAAGATTAACAAGTCATTTTGCATACATAACATCCAGAATCTCAATTTAAAAAGTTTCAAATAATACCCATGTAGTTGTATTGAGCTTCTAGATGGGTTTTCTGTTGATCTGTAGATTAAAACTGTTCCCTAAGTACTTCTAAGAAAGAAGGATTTCAAGATTGTAAGCATTGCCTCAAACAAAACAATTTGTACAAAAAATCAGGAACAAACACCTTCTAAGATATCTAAAATAAGCCAGTTTCCTATCAAGTTCAGGAACTCATATATTCCATGAATGTTTTATTCAAAGTCATGCAGTTAAATTCAGCTGCATTTAACACTTCATTTGGATAAGAATATAAACAATGACTTTCACACATTGTGAGGCAATGACATTTAAAAGCAATAATGAAATAATGCTGTTTTGAAGCTTTGCACTGAATTATGATCATCAGCACCTTATTGCTCTACCTAGTCTTAACATTCTGCATTACACTACATCTCATGGACAGCACAAGTCACAAGTGCCACCTATGTCACTGAAAGCAGAGCATGCCATTTCTGTGCGTTTGAGTTATACAAACTGAAATGTAGAATGACATGGCCACTATTTTAGATCAGCAAGGTATTTTCAACAAGTATCCATAGTGTGTCATGAGCCTATGTGGATGTTATTTTTCTTATATACACATCTACTCAAACACATTCTTTGTCAACAGAATTCAGCAAGTCAAGACATGAACATTGTTTCAAACTTAACATCCTTGGATTTCCGTTCTATTCTTTTCATGACCTTTTCTTTAAAAATTCAAGTTAGATACATATTAGAAAGAGAGATACCAAGACAGAACACAGACCTCTCTCAATACAAAAAAGAAAACATTTCCCCAAAACCCAACACACTTGAATTTAAGAAAGTTAAAATAGAATAAAATCCTTAACTAGGATTGTAGCTACATGTGCTGGTTTGACATTAGTTAATATTGGAAAAGAAGGAAGTGAAACATCACCAGAAATGGTTCTCCTGAGAGAGACTCTTGGGAGTTTCAGAGGGAGCCAGTGTCTGTCCAGTTCTGAGAACTGACAGCTTTGTAAGCCATTCAGAGTTAAGATCCGCCCCCGTGAATACCCATTGTGAAGCCCGGGAAACTCTGAACTCTCTCTTTTCGGTTTCTGGCTTCTGAAGGTGGTGAGAAAAAGAAGACGCGGCCTTGTGCGTGCCGGCGGGGCCTGGCCTGGCCGCCCCCCCCAGCGGCTCTCGGTCGGGCTGAGAGGGCAGGGGAGCCCCTCCAGCCGGAGCGGGGTCCAGGCTCTGCCTCCAGCCACCCTCGCCTCTGGCTGTGCAGAGCCAAGATTCCCCTGGGCCATGCCGGGCCAGGCCCTGCAGCTCTTGGATGGGGATGGGAGGCCAGAGCAGCCCCCCCCC
>VWYI01004979.1:0-12917 GCA_013399455.1 Anthoscopus minutus | reverse complement strand
TTGACAATGACCCATTGACTCAATGAAGGAAAATGGGAGGAGTTTCACAACAGCAGAGTTTTTTTCTGAACCGGGCAGCTGCTGTTTGTGAAGATGCAAGCCACAGAAAACTGTTCTGGTGGACATATCTCCAAGGTGTTAAAAAAGAAGACTCCTTGCCCTATGAGAATTGAAGAAAGATTATTGTAAAAGTGATAACTGATTTAAAATCCCAGATTTTGTTTTATGTTTCAGGTGGGAAGGAAGAAAGTGGGTAAGGGAGGGAAGTGTTCTGGAAGTTTCATTTGGACTTTTCCTTTTCATTTTGTTTTTTTCTAGTTTGTTAATAAATTTTCTTTATAGTCTTAAGTTTGAGCCTGTGTTTTTCCTTTCTTCTAAAATCATATCTCACAACAGAAAATAAGTGGGCTAGTAGGTTTTAGCTAGCTCTAAATCCACAACATTCTTTGGTGCATTGGCCGGGAAATTTCAAATTGGCAATTTTAAAACCACTACAACTACAGTATGTAAGCAAAGCCATAAATGAGCAACTCCTCATCGACAACTTACAGATATAAGGCTTAACAGATCTCTACATATCATCATCATCTTTTAGCTTGCTCTTGCTCATTTTGGAAACGTGTTAAAACCATACTTGTGGCAGTACATACCCCTAGCTTTAACTTCTTATTAAACATCTGTCTGTTACAATAGCAAAGCACATCTTACCTGCGATACTGCTGCCTGAAAATTTCATCTCCCCAAAATAAACATACTGTTGATACCAACATGCTTGGATGGAAGCTCTTTTCCATTGGATTCCATGTTACAGTAATCACCTGATAAAATAAACAGACAACATACTGAGAAAAAAAATTAATTTTTCGAACATGAGTCAACAGATTGCTACAAGTGAAACAGGACATAAAAATTAGGTGAGATTTTAATAAAGAATTAGTCAGACATTTTCATTGATGACAATTAATTCAAATTCATAACATTTGCTAGAACAAAGCACTGTACTTACTTCATGTGCTCCTTCTCTTAGTACAAACTTCTCTGGAGACACTGTCATAACCTGAGGATCCATCACTGTTTTTGTCTGCAGGTTTCCCAAGCACAGCGCTTTAACGTAGGCGGCCCGGGAGCCTGTGTTTCTCACATGAAAGGAAGCTTTCTGTAATCTTGAAGACAATGATCCTTCCAGTGTAACCATGAAGCTATCTGACAATTTTTTAACGTTTTCTAAAATTATATTGCTTGCTCCTCCATATCCAGATAATGGTATCTAGGAGAGAAAAAAAACCCCACCACCAAAAAACAGTACTTCAAATGAAAAAAGCTTCATAGTAAAAGAAAATTTATGTACAACTATGGTTAACTATACAAAGAGTTACAGTAAAACAAATGAAAATGTTAAAAATGTGAACTGAAAAGCCCTTGCAAGAAATAGAAAAGCCTAAATTTACTCAATCATTTTCAAGTTCTACTTCCAAATTTCTTTAAGACTTACCTACAGAACAAGACAAATTCAGATTTTTTAACACTTCTAGAGTTAAAATTTTAGGCTACTTTTAATATAGTACATAAAATATTTCACAAAGGAAAAAATTGCATGCAAAATTGATACTAATTGATAAATAATTGATACTAAAGCATAAAATTTGGTCCACATTAGATTTTAACAAGTGTACAGATACCTGTAATATATATCTTCAGTTTTCAGGTTTTTGACAGAAAAAGCTATTCAGTGCTAGATTTTCAATAATTATGAAAGAAGTACATTTAAAATTATTAGAAGTTATGTTGGGAATCTTACAGTAAACTTAATTCCTGGCTTTGATCGAATCCCCAGGTGTTTGATTTCCAGCTTTGCAAAGCAGCAAGTTACTCGAGTGGGTGTAAACATCAGATATATGTTAGTATCCTCTTTGGGACGCATTTTGAGTTCCCAGTTACTGGTTAAGCGTTCTTCTGATCCAAATATACTTTGCAGCTATAAAAAACAAAGACATCAGAAGTGAGTGACTATAATAGGAAAGAAACATAGCAGTAAAACTTACTACACTAGGAAAGAATAATTAACTTTTTCAACCACCACATTAACTTCTTTGACAACGGCATATTTGAAGTTGCAATGCTTAATATGCAATGAAAAACACAAAGTCCAAGATACTTTATGTTACTATAATGAACATTTTGATGCCTCTCAGTTTAGAAAGACTGTTTTGCCCTCAATCCCTAACCTGTCAAGGCTGAACTTTATCAGCACTACATTAATTCTCTATCAGTATAAGATTTTAGATTAAAAAACCTGAACATTCGATGGAAAAGGGAGATATAAGTCAATATATAGGTTACATAACAAAAAGAACTATTAGCCATGGTCATTCCTAAAAGCTAATTCCAGGTTTTCTATCCTTGTCTAGAATCCCTCCTGCAAAAAGGGCTACTGATGGATCACTCCACCAAGTATTGACTCTGCTGTCATACAGCAGCTTAGAGAGCTGTAAACTGAGCTCCAGTTTGCTGCAGCACTCTTATTTCAGTGGCTCCCAAGGATGCCAGTGTAGCTTAAGCTCTGCTACTACACTCATCTTGGCAGTCTCAAAACAAATACACAGCCTGCAAACACTTCAGCGCAAAAACATTTTCATTATAAACATAGCCTGTTATAAACACTATAACTGTTATAAACACTAATGATAAATTTTAATGACAGCCACCTGAAAGGAGTCTTGATCCTGGCCTCTTATCAACAATCTTAAATGCTGGGTCACAGATGGAGAGTCATTTCTTAGAATTAACTTCTTCTGTCTGAAAAATATGTTTGGTTAGATTTTACAGCAAATACAAATTAACTGCATATATTAATTCATTGAAACAACAGAACTACAATTCAGAAGTCAATTTTGAAGTAATTTAATGGAAAAAATTCACCTCCTGGAACAACAGAGTATGTTAAACAGGAAGTTATTTCTGTACTGTCAAACATACACACGCTCCACACTGTTATACACCACAACATATGAATATTAGCATATTCATGCTATATGAATTCATGCTAATATGAATAATAGCAAAACAATCTCCAAGCATACATATATATTAAAAATAAACAAATAAATATATATACAGCTTTTCTGAAGTTCACCTACTGCACTTAACAGCCTGAACTTTCAAAGAAACCACTAATTGTATCCATACAAAAATTCCTTTAAAATCCCCACTTTAGGACATAGTTATGATGAAATTATCCAGAGACACTGTAAAAACAAAGTCTTGTGAGTATTCTGGCCTAAATTCACTGGAACAGTTGTAAATAACCAAACTCAGGATAACTTTTCCTTTTCATGTACTTCTCAATGTAATAGCAACATAAAAAGTTATGGTCACTTGACAGAATCAGGCTGACCAAAATTTTATTTTTTTTTCTCTATGAGATCCTAGCATTGACCAGGCTTCTAGTACTCAGAGCTTTCCTCAGCAGCGATAGAAAATATCTCAAGCAAGAGCAAGTGCCTTTGTCATTTTAACAAGTAAAAAAACATTGAGAGATGAATTCGACAAGTCCTAAAACTGCTACAACATAAGAGAATAGATCATGGAGTTGGAATCAAAGAGGAGGACAGAGAGAGAAAAACCTCTCTATATCAACACTGGCACTCTTTTGTACTCTGTTCAAACAAAATTACAGAAATCATTTCAGTTTCCTGAACCCAAGGAAAATGACAAAGGCACTTGCTCTTGCAAGCTGGAGATATTTCCTACCTCATTAAAACTGTTTTACAGGAGGAACAGAAAATAAAAAGATAGCAGCATACAGGAAAGAAACAGTAATTCCCAAACACCAAATAACCAAAATTACTATTAGAAGCACACTACCGTAACAAACCAAAAAAGCAGAAATGCAGCTATCAGAAACAGTTCTTGGCTACAAACATGGATCGATTTTAAACCACTAGGAACACCATTATATCCCTCAGAAAGTTCAGTATCAACCAACAGTGGATTAATTCTTCAAGTAATAATTACTAGAAGGTCAGAGATCTGCAAAACTTGCAGACTTTACATATAAAGGAAGCAAAGAGTATTCAAACAATTATGAACAGTTTCACCAAAGCATGGAATACTGAACCTGTAAACTTGAAACTAAACAAGTGTGGACAAGAAGTAGCATGAAGAATAAAGCAATTCATAATTAGGGGCAAAACAGCTTCTCCATTACTAAAAGTTTTAACACTGAGACACATTCAAATCAATTAAGGGATGTTCAACAGCTTATGCTATTCAGATGGTCAAATTACATTACACAGACTGGATCTGTTCGTTGTAATGGTGAGATGAAGAATAATTAACCTAGCAAGAGATAGGTATCAAAAGAACCAAAAGAATTTTTCTATCAACTTCGTTTAAAAATACTTTTCTCCTCATTTCTACTTACATATTAAACAGAGAACCAGATATTCTAATCATAACTGAAGAGTCCTCGAGAATACACAAAGCTCAAACAAGACCAGTTTGTTTCCAAAACTTTTTTGCACTGGAAAAGTAAATGTAATATACAGCTTCTTTCATTTGAGGCATAGAACAAATCACTGTGAATTACCAAGGTGAATAGGAAATTTTACTTCAAGTGCAATATAAAATACCTAACTTGATATTCTATATGAACTGCTGTCCAGCTTATACTTACACTGATGATCCAAGTGCTACTGCTCCCCAGGCAATAAACTGCTTGTTGGAGAGGATGGGTGGAACGTCTGAGCACTCAGCAGCTGTAGATACAGGTCTGTTTGTCCCAGATTCTACCTCACCTTTCATCATCACTTCAAACTCAGGCCCAGATGGTAGCACAAGGATTTTCAAAATACTTTGAAAATAAATAGATTTAAATCCCACAACAGAGTAAGATCAGCTGATGAAATCAAAATAGTAACTGAAAAAATATTACAGATAGGCATTTTTAAAACTACCTTCTCAAGGTGAAAATACAAATACTTCTTTTTATTTTATGACGAAGTCCAGCTTTAGGCATAGCCCTACATTTAAATCCTTTGGCCTGTAAATATATGCCACATGTACCTCACATAGTCTTCTGATGTATTTCATCTGGAAATGATTCAGATAAATATTTCAGAGACTACAGCTCAGCAAAGTATGTTTTGCCCATACTAATTTCTAATTATTTTGACAGACTAACTTTAGAAAGAAAGTCTGGCTGTAGATTGAAGAGATGCCTTTTGAATGCCATGAGAAACTTCACTGAATTTTTACAGCTGTGAGACAACCAGAAGCACCAAGGAAGGAAATCTAGCTTTTAAATAATAGCCTAAATCATTTGCTATAGCACAGACACACTTAAAGTCAAGAACTAAACTCAAGAACCTCCACTCTAGCTGTCAGTGAATCCCTGTGATGCCTGCTGACAAAGCCCTGAATCCCACCAGCAGGGAACATGAACCCTTGTTACTGTCTCTGTTAGTTGATTAGTCTTCTAGCAGCACTTTGACGTAGACTACAAAGTTTCCAATCCTCCAGAGTACCTCAAGTCTGTAAAACTTCAACCTATTCAATAGGATCATACTGTTACTAGCACAGAACTTCTCATTGTTTAATGTATATGCACTGAGTAGGCCTGGCTAAGCTGGCTAGTGAAGTCGAACATATGTTGAAGAGACTCTTTTTTCCATTCTTGCTCTATCACAGCAGAAACTGGAAAACATATAATAAGAGGAAAGGCTGCTCTGGAGAAATGAGTCAGACCCCTGTCATTGCCAAAAACTCTCACATGACATCCTAATTGTCACTTGAACCAATCAAGTTTGTTTTGCAGAATGAAGTTCAACAGGCTCTAATGAGCAAAACTATGAATGTTTCTTCCATCTGCAAAAGGAACATGTAGGTTAGTCCAGTACAGAACAAACTTTTATCTGATTACATAAATGAATACTTATGATCCTTATCTGTTCTTGAGTTTTTTCACGCATAAAATAGAAATAACATTTCCCTTGCCTCACCAGAAAGACAAAGAGGGAAGTAACTGAAGGGGCTGCTGAAGGTAAGTATTTTGAAGATTTGTTGTACTTTGGAAACAACTACCATATAGAGGGTCTCAGGGACTTATTTCATTTATTTACACTAAAAAAAGTCTTGGAATATTTCTTGATGGGAAATATTACCTAGTCATTCTGCTATACACATCTGAAGAAGCAGATAATCTATAGAAAAGACAAACCTTAACAAAAATCCTTTTGTAATGGATGAGAGCTTTCACAAAAATAACTGCAGACAAAGACTCTCGTATGGGTAAAACTTTCAATTTGTTCATTGCCTTAAGGTCAAAAGTAGTTCAGTTTAACACATGCAGCACAGAATCAGTTATATTACCTTTCTGTAGTTGTTGTGCTTTTTGGAAAAAACTGGACAGTCACTACTTGCTTTTCTCCAGGAAAAAGGAAAAGGTCATCAGGTTCAACAGCAAAGCAGCTGTCCTGATCTGATGTCTGAAAGCAGGCAAGGGCAAAAGGGAGGATTGGTTATCTATTTTAAGGGATTAAACAGTCCTACAATTTGGTTTTGCACCAGTTGTACATGCAGTTCAGACAATTTGAATACACCTGGAGTCTTCAACACTTATCAATTAGCACCCAGTATCATCACTTAATGTGGCATTAAATGGTCATATATCCTATTTCTATGGCCTCTGATCCCAGAAATGATGGGCTAACAAATCTCTTTTTCTAAAATGGAATGAACTGCTCCTTCTGTTGACTTTGAAATGCAAGTTTCAAATGTGTTAGTTATCTTTCAGTCTAGAACCATATTTTCCATGGATTCTTAAAAAAGTCAAGTAAAGACATTGCACATCTGAAAAGAATTAACTTTGAGTTGGCAAGATGTACACTAAAAACTAATGCAGTTTTCTTAGAAAATATAGACGTGTCCCAGTGCTAATATTCATCTTTGCCTTAAGCAAGCTTTACTCTACCAGCTAACTGGTGACTGAAGCCTGTGCAGCACAGGCTTCACTACTTTTGCATATAACAAATCTTTTAGTTAAAATGTAGTAAAAATCATAAAGGTATGTTTGTTGTAATAAATAAAACTGAAGCTGAAGAAAAGAACACCCATATGCTTTTTCCAAAAAAGTATGCATCTTTCATTCCCTCTATGTAAACTTGTAAAACTTTTGTCAAATGGCAGAGCTGAGCTAAAATACCAAGGCTCAGCTCTAGCTTCAGTACAATATGAACAGCAAAAAAATCATTATTTCAAGAGGGAAAAGCCAACCTACCTTAACTTTCAAATGTACACTAATGTTTCCAGCATTTCCCAATGGCAGCTGCTGCTTGACTATGGAACCCACACTAGTAGACAGATGTATGTTCTGTAAAAATTAAGTCAGTGTATGTTTGTATATACACATATATAATAAAACCAAAGTACAAAAGTAGGAGGTTAGGAAAGGCAAATTGTTCTTGAAATACAGTTTGTAAATATACACAAACCTGTAAGTCCCTTGGAGTGTGTATCCTTGCTGTTCCAGCTCTTGCTCTGAGAGAAATACTTCTAATCACAGTGCTAGGTCCTGGACTGTCTATTTCTACATCCACTCTTGCCAGGAACTCCTCTGCTGGACCCAAGGAATCTAGGAACAATTTCATGAGTAGCAAAAGCAAGCAAGTCTGCCAACAGCAAAGGCCATTCCTATGGATGCACGTCTCACTTCAGCTATTCTTCAATCTTAACATACTCATGTGGTCGTAATAACAGAAGCTCTCCCATCACTCCTGCAACACTTTCTTCCTCTTTCAAATAAATTCAAAATAATTCAAGAGTTTTATGTTTTTGTCATATACGACTGAAATTGTCATGAACGCAAACAAAAAACCCATCCTACCACACCAGCCTAACTAGCTGACATGCACTATTTTCTATTCAGGAAGCCAGAACAAGTCAAAGGTTTCTTCAAATCTATTATCTATTTTGCAATTAATGCAATGTTTTCTTAAGTGATGGTTTAATTTCCTACGTAAAAGGAGTTCACAAATTCCAGGCATCCTGCAGTACAAACTTTGTACAGCTTCATACTTAAGTAAAAATGTCCCTGGTAATATATAAAGGATTAGGACACAGAGGTATTCTGCCTCCTACTAAAAATGAGTATGATACCTGAAATATTAGCACACACAAACCAAACATGGTTTCAAGTTTGCAGCCTGCTCCTGCAATTCTAACACATGTATACATTAAAAGTCAAGTTTGTTTCAGCTGAAATGAAAATCAAGTTACTTTACCTGAACAAGAAATTTTTTTCTTAGGTGCTTTGAACAGAACCCAAACTGTTAAAGCTTCAGGATCCTGAAAAAGAAATTGGTTGACTCACCTTATGGAAGGGAGAAAATTACTGAGAGGACAAAACAAGCAAACAAAACACCCACAAAATGTAAACATGCAAAAAGGTACACTGCCCACAAATCATTACTGTGAACTCAAATATTCAGCACTGTCATTTCAGACAGCAAGTAAAAAAGAAGAACTGGCCAACTACAAACTACTCACCTGTCCATCATAGCTTGCATGTATCACATGATTTACAACTGATGGAGCTGCTGGTTGAGAAACTGCATCCATTTGTTCATTACAAGTATTAACAGGTTCCCTGGAAAAGGTGAAACACCGCCAGGCTACTGCATTCTGTCAAAAAAAGAAAAAAAGTATTACAAGTATTAAATCTCTTATTGTCACTAACAGTGATGATGACAAAGCTGAGAAACGCAATACAAGTTTTGAATGATCCAAGTAGTTTGGAAAAAAATTATCAAAAATTAGGCTGCAGTTTTGGTAAGTATATGATAGTCCAGCAAACCCTCAAAAAACAATGGGAAATCCTTTTGCAGCAAAAGGGGACAAGCAGAGTCTGGTTAGCTTAAGTCTTCAGGAAGCTTGGCTGTTCAACACCAAACATCACTAGTCCCCAAGACAGCCTGATCGACCTTAACATAAGGCCAGTAATTTCTTGTTCCCCTGCATAAGGAACCAAGGCCAGCTCACCCCACAGCACAAATCGGCAGTCAGCCCAGTCTAGCCAAAAATGTCAAAACTGCATTGCCAGACATGCAGAGAGGACCATACTGTAGCCTCAGACAGGCCATTATCTAGTGGGAGACAAAGCAGATAGAAAGAAGAGTCCTGCTCTTGCTCCTGCAGAGGAAGAGGGAGTATGTTAAACTTGCTGGCAGCAAGCTTGGCTGCTTGTTTGAACAGCCTGCTCCTCCATTTGAATAGTGGAATAGGTTTTCAGCTTCTCAGAGAGAAGAGGGAAGCTTCCAGCTTCCTCAAAGGGAAGGTTTAGGCAACACAACCCTTTTCCTATCTGCTGCTCTGTGCTATCAAAGCAAGCACCAGAGGCAGAATCCCATAGCTAAGCTATAAAAAGTAACCAACAGACATGAAACAAAACACCATACACCTATCCCAGAAGCATTTTTGTTGGTACCATTACAGCAGAATCAGATTACCACCCTGCAAAAACCATTTATTTCCTGACTAACAAAAGACTTTTTGGGAACTTTACACCTAGTGTCCAAGATATATTTCTCAATGACATGGAACATAAAGTGTACGGATATTAAAATTCAGTACCACAAGACGTTAACTCACATATAGAAGTTTACCGTACTTACTGCATTAATAATAAGTCTAACTGGCACAAAAGTATGGGTTTTGTTGGTAAGTTTTAGGGGAAGAGCCTTCCAACTGCCAAAAGGCAATTCACCAAAATCCAGGCAATCTCCTTTTCCTGTTTCCACCTGATTTTAAAACAAAGCAGAACTTAGAAGAAAGGAAAACCTTCAAAACACACTACCCTACAAAAGTACCAGGAAAGAAAGGATGTTGTAAATCTGTTCCATCCTCTTAACCCCACATATAATACAAACTTCTTACCACGGGTAGGAGGCATCTAAGATTCACGTTTTCTTTGGTATTAGAAGGGGTTACAGCCAATTGGCTATCTCCCATGCATTTTGCCTCAAACAATTAAGCCAATCTTAGTGCAATGTTTATCCACCAAAATTCAGCACACAATCAAGTTATTCTGGATAATTCAAATTAAAAGTAAGTATAAACCATGATTATTGCTAGCAAGTATGCAACGTCAGTTTTAGATAGCTAAAAACTCATTTCAGCAAGTTAAGAAAATAGCTAAGGGGCAGTTAATTTCTGCTAGCTTAAAAATGTCTAAGTGTCATGATCTGCAGTAAAATACAGCTTTTATTTGATACTTTTCTCAATCTCAAGAATGTAACAACAAGCAGAGATTGAGCACAGGGTTTAAATTGTACTTGAAAATGACACAAATTTGAACTATATACTATGAAGAACAAGGAGAACGGACTACATGTAAAAGAATAAAACATGCATTAAAAATAAATAAAAATGTATGGAAGAAGCATTAAAAATTATATCCATTCCTGTGCAATTATGAATTCAGAACATAATTAGCCCAAAGCAAGTTAAAAGACCACCGTAAATGAAAAAAGAATGTTAGCTGTGGTTGATGACTGAAAATTTTACTTTTTATTTAATCAGCCATGTCACAGACTACTGTATTATTTGTTTAGACATCTCCAGAATTATCATCAAGCCTTTTTCTGCCTGTCCATACTCCTAAATCTAGAACTATATTAAGCCAGATTAAATTATTAATGTCATGCTGTCTTCCACCTGGTTGTTCTTCATGATAAGACACAAGATAAAATCACTTTACACATGCACTTTCTTTTAATTTTTAATTAGTCCAAAATAAGAAAATATTCTCTACAATTATAAAGCTAGAGGTAGCAAGGAACCAAGACAAATCCTACTTCATGTAAAAAATAAAGAAATCCTTACAATTAGCAAGAAATATTTTTTGTTACATTAAATGACCAATCCAACACAGCAGATACCTAGTAAGCATCAGCTGTTTAAGTCTTGCCCAGCCTTTTAATAATGAAAAAGTAGTGCATTTTAACTTATTTTTCCACACTGACCCC
The DNA here is from genome assembly GCA_013399455.1 of Anthoscopus minutus. Lineage (NCBI taxonomy): Eukaryota > Metazoa > Chordata > Aves > Passeriformes > Paridae > Anthoscopus > Anthoscopus minutus. The sequence goes on along the minus strand of VWYI01004979.1, from coordinate 1,896 downwards.
TTCATTCCCAGCTATCTGCTTTTCCACAACTGGAATTTCCCAGAGAGTAACAAGCTTCTCAAAAATTTTCTTCCATTTCCATTCAAACCATATGAAATTCTAGGTTTCTTTGAGGAACAACCCTTGCAACTCGATTATTTTCCAGTGTCATTAAATTATTCATAAAATTGCAACAAGTAAAGACCCACAATAAGCAGCAACTTACTTCTAAATTAGGATTTTCAGCAACTGCTGTCAGAACTACCCTGCTTGCCAAAGCTTCTGACTGAACGATTGTCTCAGCATCTGCAGAAACTGGCCAAGAGGAAACATTGAGGATACACTGGAAGATCCCCGAATGGGAAGGTAAGAAAAGTATTTTCAGGTCATTGGTAGAGTAGGGTCCTACAATGGCTTTGTTCTTGAAAACCAGACATTGATATTTCATAGGATCCATCTGAAAAACAAAATACCTGCCATTTTCAAACATGCCTTTTACCAGAATACATTGCCTTTCGAAATAGCACATTTATCTAGCACCACTGCTTAACACAGATGTTTTATATATTTTTTTCCTCCATTTAGTTAATGAATCATCATATCCATGGCCCATTCCATGGCCCATTTGCACCCTGCTCAACTGCAGGCCTTTTCTTCTAACTTAAACAGAGAAGTCAGTCTGAAAATTGCTGAGGTTTCTTTCTGCCATCTAGTGAAAGATTGACACTAAGAAAATTAACAAGTAAAACCCTGATTTTTGAGAAGGAACGGCAGTGTTATCTCAGAGTTGACTGAAAAAAACCCTGGTTTTAATCACACTGTGAAAACAATTGCATACTATTTATTTATGGAAACAACTGTAAAGGAATTTGATTTTAAAAATGACCTCTTGATACAATGGAATCACTGATTACAGGAGCTGTATAAAAGCCCTATGAAGCTGATTAGAAAGTTAGGCAACAATTCCCAATTCTCACATACACACACACACACACACACACATATATATATATATAAAAACATACAGAATCACAGAATTGTGGCTTGATGTTCTTTAAAAAGGAAGCATTCTGAGAAAACAAGATCAAAACCAGAAATCATATTCTAGGAAAGACATATGCTACATCTGCTGGAAGAATATACCCGAGAGATGAATTCTAAGCTGCAATATTTCAAGAGAATAATTGTCTGCTATTCCTCGGTAATATGGATCAAATAAAACCAGCAAGAACTGTATTTAAAAAAATAAAAAAGCAATACCTTATACAATCTACAACTGAACTCTGGACAACACTGTAGTTTCAACAGATCAGCTAGATAAAGAGTACCCTACCCAAAACTAGTAAGAACAGAAATAACACATAACACTAAAGTTACCAAGCATCAAACTGCCAGAAGCTCAGAGTATCCTATGCTTGTTCTGTTGTTATAATCTTCTCTACTAAGTATATTCATCAATAAAAGAAATTAAATTTTTCTGACAGACCTTGACTCCAATTCATTCTAAAGTTCTTCAGATTATTTTTTCTTCTGGAACTATCACTATGATAACAGAAGTATATATATTTTAACAAATTGAAGTGTAACACATCCAATTTACGGCCTACAAGCTACAGAACAACCCATCTAGCTTGAAGCCTGTTCCAAATATTTCTCATTCTCCATCACTCAAGATTTGAATAAAAAGAGGAGCAAACTGCCAAAAATGTTTTGGCAGTAACAGTCCTCAGCATGGACGTTTTCTGGCCTAGGGCTGACTTTTCTTGCATACTCAAAGGTGGGAATGAATAACCCATAAAAATCAAACCTTCCACACTTCATGCATGCAATACAACTCTACAGATAAATCACCTCATGTGGCACTTGCCTTACAAAGTCTACTTGTTGGAGGAAGTCAGACAGCCTACCTAAAAAAAG
>VWYI01004975.1:0-86782 GCA_013399455.1 Anthoscopus minutus | reverse complement strand
TGGTATAGATTTGTTTTCAGCAGATCATACACATCTTGACGTGCTGTCCCCATGGCAGCCAGCCCCAAGCCCAGGCTGCCACCATGTCGCACAATCTAGAGAAGCATGTGCAAGTTCAGTCATAAAACAGAGAACAGTAGGCTTCAGCTGAAGTAGACATCTTTCCATCAATATAAATCTGCAACCTTTTAGCATGAAACCAACCCAAAATGATCTCTTGACCTGCTAGAAATACCACTTTCACAGTCTCAGGCAGCAGGTCCAATCAAAGAGACAGAAAATAGAAGAGAAGTAATTCAAAAGCCCATAAACAATGAGTAACAGAACCTTTATACATAGCATAAAAGAATTCCTAGTAACTTCAAGATCTTTTCCCCCATTGAGTGATTTATGTAAAACCATAAATCTCTGCCGTGTGTAAAAACTGCTGGCTAATAACAGCTTTTAAATAAAAAGGTAAAACTTAAAAACAGTCCACAATGTCTTATATTCTAATAAAGGATACATTTGCAGTAAGAAATGTGGGATCTGCTTACGGAATTTTTTTGAAAAAGTAATCTGAGATTCCACAAGGAGAACGAGGGAACTTGTAGGTTCAATGTACATGTACATTGTACATGCTGCATAATGATCTATTCCTAGCTTAAAAAGATATTTTTCTTAGAGGTCTAAAAACACTAAGTACAGAAGTAAAACACTTCTTATTGTGCAAGATGCATTAAAATTACAAGTCAGGTCAGCAGGAACATTTTGTGGCTTATTTCCTTGACAACTAAGGTGTAAACATTAACAGTGCCTGAATGTTGATGCAGGTCCACTAGAAAAACAAAGCAGATATAACAAGTAGTAAATATGACAAAGCTACAGTCACTGTCAAGTACGTAAGAATTTCCTAAATATCTTACCTAAATCTTAAGCAATATATTGTTAAAGCCAACCTTTAAGACTCAGAGGAAGTCTTATTACCACACTGCTGCTTTATTACCTCTACCCCCTACTACCAAACCAGTCAGCATCCTCCTGCATATTCCCAACAAAACAAATGCTCACTGCTGAGCCCAGTACACACATCATTACTGGCATTCTTCAGCTGGTTCAGCAGGTAGTCAATGATGTCCCCGCCATGGTTGGCATGGATGAGACCCAAGGCATAGAGGCCTCCTCCTTCTTGGTAGGCTGACCCTGGAGAGGTGTCCTTGGGCAGGTAGGTTGCCATTAGCTGTAATGCTTCTTTCTCATGACCCTGGATGTCCAGCAGGAAGGGAAGGCAGTGGGAAGTTAATTTGTGAAAAAACAGCAAAGTGATACTTAAACATGTTTTACAGCCATTACTTTTTCCACTAAAATCAGTGCTTCAGTGCCACACATCACTGTTGCAACTCACTGAAATTACTACAGTAAGGAACTTTGGTATGTCCCAAAATCACTTAAGAACTACCTGTAANCACAAGTCAAGCATTTACACAGAGCAGAGGGAAATGAATGCAATGTTACCTTGTGTATAACACCCAAGCTGGCAGTAGCAGTAAACTTAGCCCAGTTAGTGGCCCTGGCCAGCCACTCCAAATTGTCTCTAGAAGATGAAAAGAGAAAGATTATATAAAGCTTCTCATACAGCCTGTTCCTAATTCTGAAAGCAGGGTTTAAGAGCACTGAAGACTGCTTTCAAACTAAAAAGCAGCTCCAGAAGGGAAGGCATCTAACCACACTTCCACTTACATTTCTCCTCCCTTCATCAGTCCTGATTTTAGCCTGGTTGTAGTCAAGCTTCTAGACACAGGTGATCTCAGTGAAAAATAGAGAACTGCTCAATATGCAGCCCATCAATCCTCTGGTAGAAACTTTAGCAGAGTTTCTGCAGCTTTTCTTAAGTCCCCTGTTAAGTCCCTCATAAGGTCTGCCCTAGCATTTCCCTTACAAGAGTCATTCAATACTGTCAGACTCCACCATAAAAAGATACATTATCTCAGAAACTCCCTAACTGGTAAACAAAGAGAAGAGAAATTCCAGATCTTCATCCTCCAAGCTGCTAATACAGTTAGCAGTCAAACAAAGCCAGTTTGTCGGGAGAGACAAAACAATTCTCTAACACCACTGGAGTTCTGCAGTTACCACTGTGGAAGTATCAAGTAAAGGAGGGCAACAATGTTGTTCAAACACCTCTAAATGACATTGGAACTTCCTTGCCATAGATTTACCTAAGGAACTGGTCACTTGTTGTCCCACAATGCATAAAGGAGTTTGCTATAACAGTTGCTGTATGACACACGGAATTCCTCACTGCATCCTGAAACAAAAACAATCAGTAGCATCACTCAGCAAAAGATCTGCCCAAGGTTGCTTAACAAGCCTACCACACTCGAAAAATGGACTGTAATGATCCTAAATTTTACCAGTCATTTCCTTGCAATCAGCTAATAGATTTCTAATACACTCTAACATATCCTCAAGCCATCTTTCCCATGCAAAATGATCCTATATGTAGTATCTTTCAGAGATGTGAGTGCTCCAATTGCCACTGGAGAACCAACCCCTCTGCTTCCCAGAACTGAGCACTGTATAGTGAATGCTGCTGACGTTTCCAGGCCATTCTCAGAACTCTATTTCAGAATCACTCCTGAACACTTCACCAACAGATGGAAAAGGTTTGCCAATACATTTGAAGTGTCATCTGAAACAGATGAACCCACTAACAAGCAACCCCTACTACTTTTACTGATGATGTGCATTTTATTTCACCAATAATAAACTTCTATAGTTTCTAGTAAGCATTTAGCTTACCTTTAAATTTTCATTTTCCCACCCTTGAGTAACACCTTCCAAAAAAAACCCAGTTACTCCATTCACTAACTCTGTCTACATTACAGTACCTGATAGGTTTTGTCTCCAACGTGGAAATATTGGTCTTTCAGTACATAACAGATAGCAACATACTGTAACCTATAGTTCTGGCTGACTCCTCCCTTCCCAACCAGCAGCATTTGCAATGGATCTGACATGGAGCTGGAGGGTAAATTTTCCCCATGTTACTGAACAGATGTAAAACAAACCCACCAAAAAAAAAAAAAGGGTGACAAAAAGATGAGTTGCTATAAGCAATTAGAAAAAACTAATTAAAATATCAACATGCTAATAGCAGTCTATCATTAAAACAATAGAAGCATGGTCAAAACAGGATGAATCAGATAAATCCAAGACAACCATACTTAACAAAGGCTCTTACCTTTGTGTTTTTGAGGATCATGAGGTCTGTATTGTTGTTTCGTATTAGAAACTGCAGGTGTAACTCAATGGCCATTTCCCCACTTAAAATTTTAATCATTTTTGATATCTGGTCCTTAGGCTCTGGGTTCTTCACATACAAGTAAAAAGGAAAAAAAATTCAATGAGAATCCAATAATGGCTCTGCTAAAATATGATTCATGAGAAGCTGCTCTGGTATGTTCCCATCACCATATTCCAAAACCTATCAGGTTTTAGGACTAAAAAGACATTGTTTCTGTCCTTGGTGCACAAGCCCAAACCTCCCAGAAATCTTTTATTTTTATGCAGAGCAGTGCAGATGGGAGAAGAGACTCTTCTAAAAGAAAAGTATTCTTTCATTGAAAGCAAAAGCATATGAGTGACATCTGACATTCTGCAAGCTGCTGTTTGGCCTTACAGAGACAATAAGTCTCCTGCCAGAGGCAAACCTTTTTATAAATGAACCTGTATTTCCATGGAAGCTTTCACAGACAGGGCCACAAAACTACAATACTTTGCATGGCCCTGTGCTGAGCTGCAGCATGATTCCTGTGAGCTACAAGCTTTATGTAGAAGTTAGTAGAATAGGAAACGAGCACATTCATCTTCAGGAGCTCTTTGAGGAAAGTCTCCTTCCTCATGATGGAACAGCTGAAAACGGATCTGTAGAAACTGAAATTCGTTCTGATCAGGGTGAAAAGTACAGTGCAGCTCTTTGTGCTGACATTGTTAGGTGGCCACAGACCAGTCAAGTATGAACATTCAGCCCTTAAACTAATTCCCTCAATTATTTCTTTGTAGTCAGCATTCTGAACCTGTGGAAGATTAAGCTGAAGAATATTTCTGGCCAGACAGATTGTTTTTGTGTACTTGGCACACTTAGCAAAGCCAGTGCAGCAGAAACAGATTCAAGACACCTTTCCTGTAAAAAAGCACTGTCAAGGCTCCTTGCTGGGGCAAGAAACTCAACCCCTTTTGTTTTTCTTGTGAAATATAATTAGAAGAAAACACTTCTGTTTCCTTTAACTCATTTTTAAGTGATCTGCAAGAATTTTTCAAAGATTCCAAGTTTTGTTCACAAACATTTACCATGAGGAAAAAGAAGAAAAACAAAAAACAACTTGTCTTGGGTTTTACCTTCGTCTCTGGTAGCACTTTTTGTCTTCAGCATTGGAAGTGTCAAAACTGTATTAACTATCCTACATGCAGAAATGCAACTGTATGTGCATGTTAGAAGTCCGCTCACTTTCTCCAATGCTTGAGAAAAGAAACTAAACAAAAGGATTCCAATCAACTGGTCCAGCAACATGTAGGCCCGAGGTAACTTTATGCCTTTATGAAAAGAAATTGTTAAATCAGAACCCTCTCTTGCCATTCCTGCAGAACAGCATAAGTTCTATCCAACCTGAACTACAGTTGGATTTTTGAAAGAGAGGGAAAAAATGCATCAAGCTAATTTAATCCCTAAGGTTCTCAGCAGCACTTAAATTTCAGGCCCTTTCTTTTGGGAAAAGTTAATTGTTTCAATATCAAAAAGATAACACGTGAGCGAAATCCTCTGTCTCCTGCTTCAGAACTTGGTAATTCCTACTGAACTCTGACCATTTTCCACTCTTACAGAGCTTTCAGTATCTGAACTGCTGGACATTAAGTCAGATATCTGGCCCTCAGAGATCATCTGTCACCTTGTCTCCAATCGAGACAGAAAAGGAATTCTTCTTTATTAGTCAAACCTATTTGAAAATCCTAGACATCCAAAGAGAACACGTAAGTAAAACTAAGTAATGTCTGTTTCAGAAATAGCACTCACAAGTTCTGCAGATCTCCCTGCTGTACAAGTGCTTCCTGGTTTCTCTTCTGCTTCCATAGCATCACTGAAATAAAATAAAAATTAAAAATGCATCACTTGCAACAAGTCAAGAACTGCAATTATGGGTGAACATTGTCCTGAAGGAGTAGCCTGGGATTTGGAGATGACTGGAAAAGAGGACTTTGATAGAACAAGGGCTATCTGGAGCTTACTGCTGAGCAGAAAACTCTTCCTCCATTCAATTTTCAGGGAACTTGAAGAAAAAGGCCTGGAAAACTCTACTCTCTTATTCCATCTACAGAGACAACAAAAATAAAGATGCCTGTAGGTAATGAACAGACACATTGAGAAAACAGGTGAGAAAACAAGATCAGCTAACAAGGCAACAAGGACAATGATATCTTCTCCCAGAAGCCTAATGCTTGTCACTACTAGCATGGATCCTAGAGTGTTGACATGGAAATGAAACATATTAAGCTGTTGTGATCATCTTGTTCTAATGCTTCACAGGCTGACAAACTATTCTGTCTTGTCTTTTATTTCACTGGAAAAAGAGAGACGAGAGGAAGAGGAAAATGCTTGCCATGCCTGTGTCTCTGGTTCAGTAGTATTTGTACTCAGCTCCACAGCTGGATAAACCCTTATATTCAGCCAGCCTGGATCCAGGTGGGATTCTCCACCACACACTATCAAAGAGAGGGCAGGGAGCAGGTTGTGCACAGACATAAGAGCTCTGCTGAAACTACCAGTAAGCATTCTATGGAGAACAGATGGAGAACAAATTTCTTCCATGCTGCTCCTGAGCTGGGCAGCAACCTTGGCATAGATTGGCCAATTCTCCTGTAAGTCACCAAAAGAAGAAATAAAGATGACGAAATGTTAGTGCCAACTTAGATTTTTCTTAACAGCAGTTTCCTGCAGTTAGCATCTGTGATACTGATCACTGAACATGTTTTTAAAACCTCAATGTAAATTTGAAGTAGCTCTTCTGAACTTCAAGCACAAAAGGGTCTGTTGACACCACAGTATCATCTAAGCTCACTCTTCCCACATGTTATGTGAAACCAAACTTGCACATAACTGTGATGAGATTTTTCCCTGAACTCCCCACTTCCTTAGCTCTGCAAGTTGCTGCAAAGACCACAGAGAATCAGCATTCCCGAGCAACTCATGCCATGGCATAATGAATTACTGCTCATTAGCTGAGACCTAGTATAACTGCTTTGTGCTTACCACAACTGCAAAGAAAAATCCCTTAAAAACAGTAGAATTTGGTAATACACAATTTCATTTTGAGTAAATACCATGTCCTGCCTGTTACTTAAATAAAGGGGAGTAATTTTATAGCTTGTAAAAAGCACCTATACATGGAATATGAGGTGCCCTTAGAGCAGGACTGGAGCCAAACAACTCCATCACCTCTCAAGTCCATCTCCCCACCTGTCTTTCTCCGAACCAGGAACAGTGCCAGTGTTAGTGGATCCAGGCACAGAGGCAATGGGAGTTCCAACTGTGCGGAGATTCTGGATGACAGAAGACAGGAACTGCTGGCTTGCACTTTCATACAGGTCAAAGCAAATTTGGTAGGCCATGAGAAGGTTATCATCCTTCACCAATTTTTCCAAGATATCACTGACAGCCTGTGGGTCATCCAGGAATATCAGGCACTGATCAGGAAAAAGGGAAGAACAAAAAAAAAAAAGAGAAGACATTAGATACTTCAGAATGAGAAAGGAACACTACCCAAGGCCACACTTCAATGCCCTCATTGCTGCTTCCACAGAACAAATACCCCCCTCATAAAAAAGGAAAACTTTTCTCTTTTTCATTGAAGACAATAGAAAACTCGTAAGAGCTTTCATAGAAAAACAAGACTTGTCCTACTAGACACAGAAATTTCAAAAGCACATTGAAGAAGCACCAGTCATTCTGTAGGGATGTCTCAGCTGAAATTAAAAAGGTGTAACACTGTGTCATCTGTACATGGCATACCAAGACTGGCAAACACCTGAGAACATCTGAGTAACTTCACAACTGGTTTTCTAAATGCTTTCAGACAATGCCTTACCAAAGAAACAAAGCACTGGAAATGTTCTTGTGAGGAATAAATAAAATTCCAAGCTGTGAACCTACCATCTGATACTGCCTACATAGGCTTAAAATATTCTGTCAGAGTTGTCTGTGTCCTCAAACTGCCTTTGAATGGATTTCTTTCTCTATAAATTGACCAAATATGCAATCTTTACATCTCTTTTTCAGGTTGGTCTCACTCTGATATATGCTGGAAGCACGCAACCAGGAAAAGATATTTCATTTAACTGAACAAAAGACAGAGAGCAGGTAGATGTCATGCCAAATATTCATAAAGAAGAGTAACTTTTTGTTATCTTTAAACATGACTTTGAAAAGTTTACCTGGCACACATTGATGAAGTCTGGTTTCTCCAGATTCATGTAGATTTTAACTAGAACTCTCAAGACTTTATTACGAAACTGTTTATTCTGCATCAAAGACATACAGAGCTTCAAGCTGTAGGCCAGCATACCAGGAACATCATTCTGAAATAAAATGCAGGGATATCAAACATGAGTTTATACTGATAAGCAGGATTTAGAGAGGAAAATAAAGCTACCCTTTTTCTATTTTAAAAAGCAGACCAAATGTGAATACAAATCTGCACATTTTCCTTTCCTATTTTCAGAAAAGCTTAATACAGGTGTATTGCAGTTTAAAGAAAAAACACTATCAAAATAATGCAAGACCAATATTTAATTCAGAAGTTAAAACATGCAAAATATTAACTTAAAAGTACCATACCTATCTCCCCTTCACCCTTCTTGTTCAAACAACCAGTTTTGAATGCAGTGAAATTCACTGCACTGACATGAAATGTCAGCAAAATGAACCAAGCACCAAGAAAAGATCAAGACTAAGAAAGTGATTAGGTTACTATACCTCAGAAAAGTAATTCAAAATGAGCAAGTTATTAAATGCATAGAACAACAAAGAGAAAAAAAAAACCAAGATGGATGCCTTATGATTATCACTCATACACAGAAATGGGAGACATTAAAACATATGTAAGAGTTGTAAACTGAAAACTAGTAAAATTTTAAGAATTCAAGCTATGTGTCTGGCATATGATTGAGATACTATAGCATAACAAGATTGCACACAACTGCTGAGCTGCTGCAAATGACTACAGGCCTGCTTCTCTTACTGCCACTAACAGTCACATAACTTACCTTAAACCCTCAGTGAAAGATTTTAAAGCCAAGGTACATCACCTTGGAGTCAGGGCAGGCCAAGACTGCACACAGCCACTGAAAATTAGAGCAGCTCACTCACCTACTCGAATTTTTTCTTTTGCTTGTCATGAATAAATCACCCAGCCCTTAGGATCATTTCCCACAGTGATTTACAGCAGGTGATGGGCACAACTAAATAAAAGGGCTGTTCTTCCATTATGCCAGTATTGTATCTCTGCCAGTAGCTGACAGGGAAAACCTTAAGAAGAGGGCACATAGCCAATCTTCCTGGTAATGTTTTCCCATTAACTTGTAGCTCAAGGTAGGGGGGATCTTCCTATACTTGATAGTCCTGAGTGGCTCTGCTTTCCATGAACATGAAGAACTTAACACCTCTGAGTTTTATCTTTTGTTCTGTTCATTTAAAACAGGGCAAGTTCCACAGCAACATGGATCTTGCACTTGACTTCTAGATCCATACCTGGAAAAGCCTAGCTACAGGCACCTCCTGTCTCTTGCACATACCGACTCAAGGATGGTTTTCTCAAAGATGTCCAGCCTGCGTGTCTCCAGAGCTATGCCAATGGCCTGCTTGTACTTGTGGTCATCCAAGCATCGCTGGAACATTTTGTTCACTATCCCTTCTAGCCTTTCATCCACAGGTTTCTTCTCCCCTTCTGGCAGCTCTGCGTTCTCCACACACTGCTTGGTATAGTGGTCGATGCATTTTGCTGGAGAGATAATGAATAAATATGGAGGGGAAAGTCAAGTTCTCAGATTTTTGCAGTTTTGTACAGGTGAAGAGATCAGCATGTGCATGAACATATTCCACCAGCAAGTACAGTATGGGAAATTAGACATTTGTGTAGTCATATACAGATAATAGCAGAAAACATTATTATCTCCTAACAAACTCTGATTTTAGTGCTGAAATAAAGTAGGTATCTTAAAAATTGAACCAAGGATATGGTCTTTGTTCAAGTATCACGTTAAATAAATGAGAAAACAGCAGTAGGAGACTTCCTAGCTCCACTGCAAACATCAGCTGGGGAAACTGAAAGCCAGCCCAGCTCCATCATATTATGTACAAAGCAAGTGACTCCAGTAGATGAGATTTTTAAAAGGCATTCAAATTATACCTGTAGTCAACTGCTGACTTGCCATCTTGTTGTGGATGGATAAAGAACTGTCCTAAATTAGGTGTGCAGCTACACTTACCAGTCAATTATTTCCAAAGTCATGTTGAAATCGGTAATTACATCAGCACACAAATGAGAGAAAGGACAATTACAAACCAATGCAATTTTCTTATTAGGAATTCACTATAGGATAAGGGTTAAGAATAGGAAACGAAACTCCAGAACTCCAAAGTCAGTTTCATTACAGAATCCCAAAATATAAGGAAGTACAAATAAACTGGGTAAAATTAGCCACAGCACCAGTTTAAATTAACACAAAGACAGTGAGAAGAATACAGAGAAAAAAGCTAAACAGAGTAAAACTTCGAAGTTACAGCAGCTTTGACAACACAAAAGCTTTTCCCTTGCAGCAACAGTTCTTTACCAATGATCGTCTCCACATATTCAGAGTTGTCGTTGACATTGAAGAGGTCACCAGCTCCCAGAGCATAGTTCAGGGATTCCTCAAAAGCTCCCAGGTGGTAGAAAACTTTAGAAGCAACCAGAGCAGCAAACTGACGGCTCCGAAAACCTTCGTCTTCATAGAGAACCTCGCTGCAGAGGAGGGAAAAAAGAGCATCAGCTCTGTGTTCTCACATCTCTTTAAGGCCACATGACTCAAGCACAAGCTTGACTGAACTCACATCTTTGGGAGCACAGCTCCAACCCCACATCCACACACATTAGAGCTTTCTAGGAAATACAGAGCTACATGTGGTATTAGTCAAGAAACCAGAACTACATCCACTTCATATCTGATGTTCTTTTTAAGCAGTATTAAATGTCTTCTCTTACATTTTGTCCACTGATTCAGAGATTTCTGCCCAGAAGTCATTGACAACAGCATTCAACTTGTGAAGAGCAATGTCCTACCAAAAAAAAGAAGTTATATTATATTAAAAATGCATTTAACACCTTTCCCCAGTAAAAATGAAGTACATTCTAGAATGAATATCATGAACAGTGACCCATTTCTACAGCAAATTCTATTTTAAAAGATCTCTGCAAGCATTCACTAATCTCTGCAAATCCTAATAAAGACCTGTTCACTTCACAGGTAAGGTAAGTCTACCATTCCTTTCCATGGCCTCTGTCTGATGAAAGGCTGATGTGATTGATAGATGAAATTGTGACAATCTCTGTGTAGCATGTGGAACCAAGCTGTGGCCTACTCTATTTATCTATATGGACACAGTACTTCAGATGATAAAAAAAACACAATCCACCCACTTGTAATCAGCTCACAGCAAAAGCAGGGATCATTCAGATCCATCACTACCTATGCTGGCATCCAAGAAAAGCAATTAGGGAACTACAAATATTGAAAAGTGAATGTTCCATCAACACACCACCACATCTGAGTGTTGGTGTTCTGTGGATTCAAACTCTCTGCGCACTGCAAAGCTTCTGTTGCTGTTTTCTTCTTCTCATACTATTACTGTGATTTTTTTTCCAAGTGAAAACTGTAACTGTGATTTTGCTCTACTATTCTAAAACCTTAAATTATTAGTTAAATTATGCTAAAGACCTGAGCTGTTCTTCAGCTTTGAATTTTACATAGTCAAAATGCAGCCTCTGGAACAATTTTAAGTAACAAAACCCCACTAACACCAGAGACAGGAGCTTTCACAAACAGAGATTTTTGCATTTGAAGCTCCTGTTTGACCCATGTTTAAACTAAGGAAGTTTGCAATATATTAAACCTTTTCTTTTAGCTTTCAGGCTAGATACAATTTGGTGCCCCTCTGTTGCTGTCCAACCATAAATTACTGAGATCTGCTCCTTTTTGATTTGAAGCTCTCCACATAATGCATTTGCTGTAATTTTCCTCTCAAATGTAAGAGCTTACTTTGAGCTGTGGCTCTTCTTCATCCAGAAGAGAGATAATTCCAGCTGCAAAACAGAATCATGGTTACTTTCAGTTTCTCTGTATCAAAACTAAGCTTGTCATTTAGTTCAAAATCAACAACTGCTTTAAATCTTTAATCTGTTGTACAGCTTGACAACTTCTTTAAATCTGAAAAAACACATGAAACTGGAAAGGTCAGTAAGCCTTTGGAGGACTGAACTGGTCTTCCAAAAGATCTTGATAAATCTAAAAGAAGCATGTGCAGGTCCAAACCAAAATGTACAAATATAGAATCTGAACAGTACAGAGAGTTAAGATGAAATATGATCAGTAATGCCACTTGGCTGCAGTGGGAGGCAGAGAACTCAAACCTCACACAGATATGTAAGTGAGAGCAGTTCTTGGCAGATCTATGAGGCACCTTCCCCTCCCAGAGCCCACGCCCAGTGCTGGGCATCACGTTTGAGTCATGAGTAAACCAGGGTGTTTGGAGCTGGGCAGTAAGAACAGGCAGCTCTGGCAGTCAGCTCCTCAGTCAGTAGTGGCTGGAGGCTTGTAACTGGTTGGTCTACAAACACCTGGGAAGGGTGCTGAGTTCAAGGCAGCTGCCAGCAGGAAGGGAATGATCTGATCTTTGTGTCAGATATTAACAGGAATAGTAACACCAAACTTTAGAGAAGCCTCAAAGAATGAGGTTTGATGATCTGAAAAGTTTTCTCACAAAACCACATTTATTCCTTTGCCTAATGAAGTTGCAGAACCTCCATTATCAGGTATTGTTTTTTAAAAACCAGGTTAGATGCACATCCACCAGTAGCAGGAATTGAAGGAACACCAACGTGGCTCTTAGTCAAAGAAGGCAGATTAAGCAGCCATCCCACTTCCAGCTCCTTCCACCTGTTTCCTGCATCTCTGCACCAAATGTTTGCTTTGGGTTTTTTTATTTTTTATTATTTTTAAAAATAAGTTCCTGCATTTACCTGATCTATCAGGAGAACACAATCTCACTCCTACCCACCAGCTATATACCTCCTCCCACATACCATTTTTGTATTTTTTAAATGCCTCTAAAATTAATTCCTACTTTTCCTCAAATAAAAGAAAGACTTAAACAAAGCAAAGGGTTCAGGAAGAGAAAGCTACTTGGACACTGTCAGCCACTGCAGTGTTTCTCTTGCCAAGCCACAACCAGTCACATCTTAATTTCTGGCCTGAGCATTTCTGGAAATATTTTTCCTATTTTTTTTACACTATCAAGTTCCCAATAGATGCAGAAACATCGCGCAACATCCAGCTCCTCACACGCTTCATCATCCCGCTGTCCTTAGACCGACGTTTGCACTGCAATGCATTAGCGTTTCTGAACTCCAAACTCCTTCCTCTTCCACCTCTCAAGTTCCTGCTGCACCTCTCGAGTGCCCTCCGGTTTCAGACCGAAAATGCACCGTTCACTGGAAGCAGCTGAACCCTCCCGCTCACCCCGCGGGACCCCCGCGCCCCTGCCCGCAAAGCCACCGGAGCCCTCGTCAGACACCGGCAGGAGACGGTCACGGCACCCGGCTTCAAGACCCGGGCACCAGAGTGGCCTCTCTGCCGTCCGGGGGTGACCGGAGCGGGGGAGCTCCGTGCCGGGCGGCCCCGCGGAGCCGCGGCTGTGCTCAGTCACGGCCCTGACTCAGCGAAACCCCGGAGGACAACGCCGCCCCGCGCCGCTGCCTCACCGGCCGAGGTGATCATGGTGCCGCCCGGCTGCCCTCGGAGGGGGGATCGGGGAGGTCCGAAGGGTCCGGGGGGGGGTCGGGTCAGGTCCGGTCCGGCCCAACCGCGGTTCCGCCGCCGCCTCCGCTGCCCGGCCCGGAAGTGCTGCCAAGGGCCTCTTCCGGCGGCTCCGGAAAGGTGCCCGTGTGAACGCCTGCGCGGGACGGCGGAGACCGGGCAGGCAGGAGCGGGGCAGCCCTGGCGTCGCGGGCCTTCTCTCGTCCGCGGGCGCTCAGGGATGCCCCGGGGCTCCCGCGGGCCTCTCGGCGCTGCCCCACAGCCCCCACGGGCTCCTCACGGCCTCCCGCGCCCGCAGACCCCACACCGCTGCCTGGGCGAGCGGGGTCGCGGGCCGGATCTATGGTTTGCCGACGAGTGACCCCTCCGGTGGCCACGTTTGTGCTGTGCCCAGAGAAGCGGCTGCTTCCCCCCCAGGGCAGGCTGCCCGCAGTTGGCGGGCGTCTTTAGGGGCACAGGTCCCATGGCAGTGCAAGGATCAGCGATTTTATCCCATGGATTTAACACCTCTTGCCGGCCGCCTCTGCGGCACAAGACAGATGGGATACCCAGGCTGGTGGATTTGCACCAGGGGAAGTCCAGCTCAGGAGCGACAGTGCTGCACAAGAGACCAAAGTGCCCAGACCTCGGGAGCATTCATTTCTTCTTGTTGCTACAGAATAGGAAGAAGTACTCTATGAAGGGCTTGAATTCCTTGAGGATGCATAATGCTATCAGTTAGTGAAAGTTATTAATGAAAGTTTATCAGACCCCTATCCACAATGCCAAGGAGGGCTGCTCCGCTCTTGGGCACCTGGGAAGATCCTTTTCCATTGCCCCACCTGGGCTGCACTTATTTCTGCTGATGTTCTGCATATCTGCACTGGGATCACTTCTATTCCATCCCAATATCCAGTTTTTTCAAGCCAAAATAAGTATGAGTTAAGCTATGCATTCCAATTAGGAAATTAAATGTCTTTATTCAACAAGCATGTAATAGTGCCCTTAAATTATTCAATCAATTAAACATGTAAAACTATCTGCTTACACCTCCAAGTGCACAATGAAAAAAGGAAAAAAGTCATTCAAGTCACTTTTACTCCTCAGTCAAAGAAAAACAATACTTTTCATCAATTGTATTCTCACTCACACCTCCTAAAGCCAGGCAGTTCATCCACTTCCCCCAATCTCTTGCAGGGGTTTTATTGGCTCTTCCAAACACCAATAAAGCAGGAAAACAAGGCAGCAAAATCGGTCAGCCAGGGAGGCCAGCCCCAGCAATCTCAGCAGGGAGCTTTGCTCAGAATTAGAAAACATTTCTCATTCTTCAAACAGGTGGCTGCATTTCACACTCAAAGTCCCAACATCATTTTTCCCTGGTACATCCCCGAAGGGCTTCTCTGAAGCCCAGTGTCCAGCAGCAGCTCCAGGTGCCCCAGGGAAGCAGGACACAGCAGGGAATGGCTCTCTGGCACAGACTCCAGGGGCTGATGGCAGTTACAAAAGACCCTGATGAGTTCAGCCAAGCAGCTTTTCCCTGGAACTGTGGGTCCTTGGAGGAGAGGGCCTACACCAGCTCCTCCTCCCGCTGCTCCAAATCCACTGGGCAGATGTGGGATGTGGATTGTGTTGGATGCACAGCAGCTCTAGGTGCCTGTGCCTCCAGCAGCTTCTTCACAGTTTCCATTGGGTGGAAGGCTGGCCAGAGCCACTTGTTCCTCAGGGTCCTGCAGGTCACCTGCAGGAAGCAGAGAGAGGTCAAGGCAGACCTGAATGGAAAACCCCTCCTACCAGAAAATGCAGCTTAAGATGAAAAGAAAGCATGGGCTGAAGCAATTGATATATACTCACAACCTAAGCACAGCTGATTTTTTTTCAAAACTGATTTTCATTTTGTTTCACAAACTCAACATTGCATCAGCAAATAGAGCAAAGGAGCGAAGGGCCCAGCTCCTGGCCTCCTGAAGTCTCAGCAATTTCAAAACAAGTTGCATGGCCACAGGGTGTTGTCAGTGCTTGCCTGGCACTGACAACAAGATCAGGCGCTTCAGTTTTCTGACCATGGAGAGTGGGTCTCACAAGTCTTATATGTCTCACAGCTGCATAAATTGGGCATTCATTTCAGTTGTTTTGTCTGACTCTTATGCTCTCCGAGTATTTTATATATTTAAGAGAAAATTGGACAAGGCCCTTAATAACATCCTTTAAAAGCTGGTCAGCCCTGAAGTGGTCAGAGAGTTGTAGATCCCTTTCAAGTGAAAATAGAACATTCTATTCTGTTCTATTCTATTCTAGTCTAGTCTAGTCTAGTCTAGTCTAGTCTAGTCTAGTCTATTCTTTTTACAGCGAAGGAGCTTTCCCTCCTCTTTATGCTTCTTAAAACAATCTGGACCTCAACACCATACATCTTGTAGCTTCCTGTATGAGGCACTCCTGCAAAAAGAAATTCACTGCTGAGAAGTGCAAGCCAAAGTGTCAACCATACACAAAGGCTGAATGCATTTGAATGAATGTGTTGTCAACAACTCATAGCATACTATGTGTTACCTGAACAATTTCCTTTAAATTGGGGAGCCCATGGCTGACTGCCCTCTCTCTTCTCTCTGCCAGCCCCAAAAGAAAATGGTTTGGGAACACTCCTTCCACCCATGTTTGCAGAAAATATCACATAATATCAGGGTACTTCCAATTCATTGCTTAGATAGAGAGTAGTTCTGCTTCCAGACATTCAAACAAAATGCAACTGAGTTCAGCAGTGCTTCCAGGGTTGTATTTGGGCACCAGACTCAGTGTGGTTTTGTTTAGACAAGCAAAAGGTCCGAAAACAAGGAGATAGCAACAAAGCAGACATGTGCTGGTTGTATTCAGGTTTGGGCTAAACCACTGCCAGGGAAGCAAGGTCAACTGCAGAGCTGGAAATAGCTGGAACAGGCTACCAGCAGGGGTTTGGGCACCAGAACCACCAGGAAATTATGAGGAACTTCTGACAATCACAGCAGAGTACAAGGGAGGGAGCTGAGCATACCTTTATGAATGTTGTTTTCAGCTTTTGTTTCATAATCTTTTCTCCAGCTCCTCTGGTTCCAAGAAATGCACTGCAGGAAGGATGGTAGCCTCCACCTCTCTCTGTCTTTCATGTCTTCTGAATAAACCAGAGGAGATGAGTTCAGACTAGTAGCAGGTCAGCCCTGCTGCTTCTTCACCTCTCCTTCCATGAGCCTTGCAACAAAACCAGGTCCACTCCACAAAGCCCACCACTAGAAAGCACAAAGCAACTCCTGGCAATCCTTATTTTTGGCTGAAACCTTCTGCTACACTGGAAATTTGTCCCTGGTATCAGTTTCTACTTGGCCACCTCACTGCCAAAACCAACCTGAATGTGGCAACTGAGAGTGAGCAAGAAACCTGGCAGGAGCTCAGGTGGCACACGTGGCAAGCCTAGGGACTGACACAGTTAGAGAATTCTCACAGAAGTAAGCTTTCCTTTTGCATTGTCACACAACTTCTACCACATCAACCTGTTTATTGCTCCCTGCTTTATTAAGCAATTCCTCCCTCCCATGGAGATCTGCTGGACATGCTGTCTTGCAGCAGCACACTGAAAACTGCAGCTGTAACTGCTGGAAAATTGCAGAAAGCATGTGGCCAATACATGGTAATTATTCTAGAAGACAACAAAGTTACTACAGACTTATAAGTCATTTTAGTAAAACACTGCAGCAGCCTGGAAAATACTACAGCAGCATATTTTATATGGTCTCCAACAGCAGCAGCAGTTCAGCAACCCCATTGAAATATCATCCAGCCTTTCACCTCCTAACCAGATAACAAATTATAAACCACTTCAGTGTCCTTCAGTTTATCGAGCCATTGCGACACTAAAGGGCTCAGTGTCTTTCTGGCAGTCAACAAACAAAAATCTCCAGTGCACTGCCTGGGGTGCACTGCCTGAAGTGTTCAACTGCTCTTTGGAGGCACAGCTACGCTTGGGATCCTCTTTGTCCAGGTAGAGATTTTGGAAGGCAAAGCTCACAGAAGCATAGAAAGAAGCTGTCCCTGCCTAAGGTTGAACCCTGAAGGTGATGAGTGTCCTCATTACACACACAGGTCCTGGGACACTCCTATGACTCAGAACATCAGGCAGAGCATCAAAAGTGACTAAGTACACACAATCAGGTTGTAATACCTGATCCAGCTCCTCCTGCTCCTCATTGTCCACAGCCAGCCACAAAAATATATATACGGAGCCAAGCACCAGCAGAGTGCCAAGGCAGAAAAAGGTATGCAGGGATGCTTTTCTGCCTCTGCAGCTGCTGTCCCACCAGAGTGCTGCAACTAGAACTGGAAGATTCACTGGTGTCTGGGAGCACATCAGAAATTCTTGCAGCAGGAACAATGTAAGAAAGAAAAAAGCATGTGAAAGGAGAGAAGCTGGAAAGAGGACTGTGTGTGCCTTAGTAGAGAGGTGGCAGAAGACATCCCTGTGCCCTCACCAGCAGCCACCTCAAAGCTCCTCAACATTCAGATCCAGGATTCTGGGCCGAGCTGATAGAAAGAAGCACCTGAACAATCACTCCCATGTCCCAGGGATTCCAGGAGACTCTGTCAACCCTCTGGTGCTGAAGGAAAGTGCCAGCAAGACAGCAAAACACCCAAGCCCTGGAAATGCTGGGGAGCAAGGTAAAAGTGGGAAAAAAATGAAAGGGAGGAAGAAAGAGAAACAGCCCAAGACAAGCAGTGCCAAAGATTAAAGTGTTTTTGTAGCAGCTGCAAGAGCAGAGACTGTCCAGCTGCCCATCACCCTGGGTTGACACACAAACCCAACTCCCCTTTCACCCCAAGGCATATGCTGTTCCTCAGGCCTGGCTGACACCCAGCTTTCATCCTGCCATCCTCACCTTGACATATGGTTTTACATGCAAACAACGACTTGGGCTTGCTGTTGTTACTTATTCATTATGCAAGATCAGCACATGCATTTTGCTCCTGCAGGAAAGTCAGGTCCTGCCTGGACCCTACAGCACAGGCCACATCCCAGTCCTGCATCCCCCAAGAACATACATCCAATAAGCATGGAAGGCCACAGTGTCATGTCTGTTAGCTGCCACATCCCTGTTATTCATGAGATACTCTAGTGTTTCCCAAACTGCTGGGAAGTTGTCTGCTCTGGCTGCCAGGTCTGGGAACTTGACCAGGAACACGCAGATCCCGTTGGAAAGGCTCTGATCCCACCAGCATGAAAGAGAGTTCATTGTGGAAAAGCAGATTGGATTGTATGTGTGTAAAGATCCCATCAGTAGAGAGTGGTCCAGTCCTAATGGGAAAAGCCAGATCCCATTGGGTGGGAAGATTCCAACAGGAATGGTTAGATCTTAATAGGAAAAGCCTGACCCCATTGGAGGGGAGATCCCATGAGGAGAGATCAGAACTCATTAGGATGGGGTAGATCACACTGAGAAAGAAAAGATCCCACAGGGAAACGGAGCAAATCCCACGTAAAAACCGGGCCCCGGGTGAGGGAGTGAAAGAGGACGGGGTTCCCCGACCCTGGTACCTGCGGGGTGCTGCAGGGCGGCCCGCAGGGCGCGGCAGGCGGCGGCGCGGCAATCGCCGGGGCTGCCCGGGCTGTACCGGGCCGCCTGCACCGTGCCGGGAGCCGGGAAGTGCCGCCGCAGCGCCGCGTCCAGCNGCTGTCCGCCGCGCCCGGCACCCCAGCATCGGCACCGGCACCGGCCTCGGGCACGGTGCGCACGGCGCCTCGTCGCCCAGGAGGTCGCGGGCGAAGGCGACCAGCGCGGGCGCCGCCGGGGCCCCCTCCGCCACCTCGGCCACCAGCACTACTGCCCGCCGCCCGCCCGCCCGCTCCACCAGCGCCCGCAGCTCCTGCAGGTCCGCCGCCGCCATCCCTCGCCGTGCTCCCTGTCCGGCCCGCACCCGCATGTTCCCCGGCCCCGGCTCCGCACCGCCCACTGGCCCGCACCCGCCCCGCTACCCTGCACCAGCCCCGGGCAACAGCCCCGGCCCCGCGCAGAGCAACAGCCCGGGGCAGCGGGGCGAGAGAATGTCACGGATTCCCCCCGCTTCCAGCCCCGTTCCGGGACTCGCACAACTCCGCGGTGAACAGCCTCTGCCTGCTGCCGGGTATGCACAACAGAGAGGGTAGTAAAGAGGCCCCGGATCTGCCAAACGACCGGACTCAGAGCCGTCGCACAGGGTCTTGTTGGCAATGAGGAGCTGATAAAATCAGGCAAAAACTTGAGCTGTGGAGGAGCTCGGAAAGTGAGAGGGGGTTGAGGAAAGGTTGTAGTGGCTGCAAAGTGGGACACATTGGTTATGATAAAGGAGCAGCTGATCATGCATCCATCCCCAAGGTGCCCCCTGTGGGGTGGCATCTCTTCTCTCCAGAGCAGCAATAGCGTGGCTTCTCTGGCGTCATGCACACTATGCTGCTGTACAGCCTGGCCAGGCTATAGCCACCCCTGGAAACAATTCCACTTTGGGAAACAATTCCACCCTCAAAGGACATACCCACCCCACTGGTCACAAGCACACAGCTGAGCTGCCAATACCACATGCTGCACCTCTGAGTCCCTTCCCAAGCCAGTCCCCTTTGACTTGCCCTCTGCCACCTCCATGCAAAACACAGCCTGCAGTCAGAGACCACAAGCATCAACATCCCTACAAAGCACAAATGTTTCCAGGGATAACTACAGAGCTTTAGTCAGGGCTTCAGTGCTGCCACTTGTTACATATATCTCTGCCAACCAACAGGGAATGAAAGCCACTGTGCCCAGCCCTGACACTTCCATGGGGAAGTTCCAATCCATGGCGTGTGGTAAATACTTCCCCCATGCCATATCAGAACAGGCTCCTCCAAACCGATAACCTCTTATCTCAAGAACCTGGGAAGGGATAAACAGCTCAAAGGTGTAAACGGCCAGAGTCACCTTGGCCAATTGATCTCTCAGGATTTTTGGAGCCAAACCATCTCTTGTGGGATGGGTGGAAGAGTCTCTGAGTGAACTGGGGGTGAAAGCAGAACCAAAACCCATGTGCCTATCCTGGATCAGTAATTCCCAACATGTGTGTTCGGGCACACTCATGCCACAAATGTGGCTGAGCATTGTGCCTGCTGCCTGCCCATAATTATGGCCATCTGTCCCCAGAGCCCAGCAGATCAGCAGCCACAGCAGAAGGGATGTACCACAGGCTGATCCCCAGGCACAACAGCGGTATAGCAGCTCAGGAAGGTCACAGTATGGCACCAATTATAATCCAAGAAAAATATTTCCCCCAGTATGGCAGGATTAGCAAACACTGCCCCAGGTTATCATCATAGATGAGGGGTTCAAGAGAGACTTTCTGCCCTGGGTCCTAGCAAAAGTAATTTACTCACAGACAAGTGCTGATAAGCAAATGGGACAAGGCAAAAAGGGGCAGGTCAAACAGAAAGATTAGGTTCCTCTTCCAAAGATCAGGGTCTGCAAGAGCCCATGTGCCTATGCCCCCATGCCAGTGTGGTAGCCCTGTCAACGTGGGAGGGCTACAAAGTCAGACAATTCAGCAGCCAGGTCTGACATTAGTGTTGCCCAGATTTTGTATTTACAAATACAATTTTTTTTCTCATCTGTTCAGAATCTTGTTCATGGTCCTATGGACAAAAGCCCAGGATAAAATCAGCATAATGAGTTGTGCCAGCAGGAGGGGACAGGTCCCCAGAAACCCTCATCTCTCTGGAAAACTGCAAGATTCACAGAGTGTTTAAACACCTCATGAGCTACCAGCTCAGCCTGTAGCGTGGTGGTGCTGGTTAAAGCCTGACTGATGTGCAGACCATTACAACACGGCTCTGACAGAGTTCTTCCAGAGCAGCACTATGCCAGTGGCTTGCCTCAAGATCCCAAGATGCCTCAGGCATTGGGAAGTTGACTTTCTAGCTGGCAATTCCCCAGATTTATGAAGATAATTCTTCAGAGAAGGTATAGAAAAAATTGGAGTTTTCTTCCTAACTCGGGTACACCACTGGCTACTTCTCTGCAGTGGCCTTGATATTCAAACTGCCAGCACAGCCACTAAAAACTAATATTTGGGACCACATAGAGCTCTTCTTCATGGCCACTGCAATTCTTTCGTTTGAGTACACATGTAACACTGCCAGCAGAGGCTGTTTGGAAAGGTGAATGTCACCCACAATACCCAAACAACTTTGTTTACATTTCTTTACTTATTAACAGGGGTAAGATCTAACACACACAACTCCCTTTGTGTTACTTAAAGAGGTACAACTCAAGCAGTTGAGGGGCAGTCATGAGCTCAGCAGCATTTGTACTCCCCCACAAAATGTCTTCAGAGCCCTGTCAGGAACCTGAGCAAAAGCACAGATGCATTTAGAAGACCTGACACTCCATCAAACATCCACCTGACAGTCACAGTTGTAGAGAATCACTACATACAGCCCTAAATTAAAGCAATCACATCCCTTACATACCCCTGTAGCTGTCCAGAGCAGACAAAATATCTGTTCATTTTTTACTTCAAAAAAGGAGTGAAGATGCTTTGTTCAGAGAAACGAATTTGGCATGTGTATTAGTAGTGCCTTGAAGCCTAAACTAAAAAAAAAAGGTCCACTGCATTAGAGCTTGCATTTACCAAGATTAACCTTTCTTCTGAAGAGAGTAAAAAGAGGACAGGGAAAAGGGATTCTTTTGCCAGTTCTGATGATAGGAAAGCAGAGAGATTGAATGAGCAATAAGGAATCTGTAGGAGCTGTTCTGAGCCTGATGTCCAATGACCCAGCCAGCTCCCTAAATTTTTCCTTTCAGTAGCTTTGGTGCTCACAAGGACACTTGGAAAAGCCTCTGAGCCAGGTAGGAGCTGGAACTGGCTGCAGACAAGCTAAGCCCCAGCATAACTTTGCACGTTTGCTCTTCCACTGATCTGTTCTCCAAACTTGCTTCAATTATTACTTTGAAAAACACATCCTTACTAGATGCTGGAAAGCATGTGCTTTACTTGTGTAGCACTACCAGCTGCTACCAGGGTATTGCTGCAGGGCACCAGCACTTGCTGAGCTCTTCATCCATGGAGACTTCCTTGGGTCCCCCAAAGTAGCAGAAGAGGTAATTGCAAGAAAAGAAAATTCCCCAACCCCACTCCTGCCCACAACATCCCAGTCCCACTGATTCCCTTCTAGCCTGGCTCCTGTTCACTCCTCCATGGCTCTTTCTATTTCCTCCACTGACCTTCACCAACTTCCCCTCAGTCTTTCTGGCCTTCCTACTTTTCACCCACTGGAGCTTGAATTTTGTATCAAACCAGACATGAACCCTTTCTGTGATGACTCCAGTCACAACTGAATCCAAACTGGATGGTCACACTGTTCTGACCCAGGTCCCCTCACCTCAGACTCAGCCACCTCCAGGGCCAGCTGAGGCAGCCCCAGTTTGGTGCCAAGGCAGCCTGTAGCAGCTCAGCCCTGCCCTGGATCCAGCCAAGTCATCACAGCCCTCTGGGCTCCACTCAGCAGAGGTTGCAAACCATAAGCAAAATAAAGTTGGGAAATCCCTGGCACCCCATGGCTGGGATACAGCCTAGCTTCCTGATGGGGAACCTCAAACTGTTTTCTAGTTTCTTTTCTCCAAAATTCTGTTCCCTCTAAAAGTTGACCATCTCTGCAGTTGTCCTAAGTTTTCTCATGTTTCCTTGAGTCACCATCCCCTTCTGGATGGCAGAGGGGCATAGGAAGGTATGGCTGATGAGGAGAATGGAAAGCTGGCACAGGGCCATGTGTAGAGAGCAGAAAATGTTGCTCAGTCCTGGTCACACAATAGGAGGGATGTCCTTCCCTGCCTTCTTAGAGGCAGATGGAGGCAGCCTATCAGCCTATCCCACTCTTGGATCCTCCACTGGAAGATGTTAAAGAAGTGGCAATGAGTATGAAATCAGACCCAAGGACCAAGCTGCATCTTCTGGCCTTTTTTCTGGCTGTCCTCATCTAGATCCTTGCCGTTGGTTTGAAAACAGGACCCAAGACTAGTTGTTTACAGCAACCAGTCTCCATTCTTTCCCAGTGCACACATACCTTCAACACCAACAGACCAGCTTTTCTGCACTTACTTTGTGCAGCACCTCTTAAACACCGCCTCAGACCTCACCAAGCTGGGGGCCAATAGTTGGGACCACTGCACACAGACACAGCCTATTCTCCTGCATTCTCCTGCTTGCTTCTCACAATGCCCCTGCTTGGCATGGCCAAGCTCCCAGGTTCTCAGAACTGCTCCCTTTTATAATGCAAAGGGCAGATCCATCAGCTTCCCTGGAGTTGCTGGAATGAGCAGAGCAGGTCAGTGTGGATTTGCCTGGTTTGCCAGCCCTGAAAGAGGCCACAAAGGGGCCCTTCTGGTACACTACAGGGCACTCTAAGACTTCTCTGTATCCACCCAGGATTAGGTGGAGAATACAGCAAGAGTGCAGCTTGAGAGCATCCATGGAAGGCCTCCTGCCTCCTCTCCTCCTAAGCTCTCTGGGTGACCACATTCCTTGTCCCAGCCACACATCCTTGTGGCTACATCACTTGCCCTTGCAGGGCATTCCTGTGCTCCCAAGCTCTGGCCAGGATTTCAGCCACATCTGAGAGTTTCTTTCCCCTTTCATCTTGACAGCGTCCCACATCACCCTGCACAAAAGTGCCTGGACATAGTACAAATATGCTGCCAGAGGAGAAACTTGAGAGCTGCATGGACTATCCCTGGATTTGAGTGGTTATCTGTGTGTTTCAGATGCTATAGGAAACAGAGACATGGGACCTCATTGTGGGTTCTTTGCTTTAAGGATATTCTAATATGCTGATCTTTTAAAGCCAAACTTTCTTCACTCACAGACTGAATATGTACATGTCTTACTTTGACTTAAGGGAACTATTTCTTCATTAGCTTGACCAAAACCCAATGTCCTCAGTAATGAAAGGAAGAATTTATCCCGTGGAAATGCTTGTGGAAAGTCTCTTCCACAACAGAGGAATTGGGTCACCTCATCCAAAAGTCTGACAAGCACCAGGACCACCCAAACAATTACAGCAAGGTTGTTTTGCTTTGTAAAGTCACATCCTTAAGGATCTGGAAAGCATCCATATTTGAAAAATAACCTGGAGGATCCTTACTCCGACAAACATTGGTTTACAGGATCTGTACCACCCTCAAATCCCACCCCTTCTGTACCATACTGCACAAACCTGCAGCTTCAGCAAGTTCTGCAGTCTTAGATATAAGGTTTAAAACTGTTACAGATACACACAAACACAGAGAAACAAGATAAAGATCAGGTCTTTAATCCTTCTTTTGATGATAATGAAGATCTTAGGATGACAAAAGATCTACAAAAAACACCAGAGAAAAAATACACATAAACTCCCAATGCAAAAAAGTGCAGCTACTTACAGTGCTTTGCCATACCCAGAGAGGATGGGAAATTAGTTCAGCTATTATGTGGGTAATTGGACTTAAAAATATTCTACTGCTCCCACAGTTCCTCCCATCCAAACTAACCCATTCCAGAAACTCAATCTGCTGTGTGTACCCACTTGTATGTAAACTCCCTGCTACAAAGAACCCTGGAGAGTTTCAGGAGCTTTGTTCATTATGAGAACCATGTACCAAAGACTCCTGTATCCAAGTTCTCCTGGGAAAAAAGTGGTCTGAGGCCTTAGTCTTCAGTTTTTCTCTGTCTCAGTTCTGGGACAGTTCAAAATCTAGAGGCTTCTGGACTGCTCTGATTCCCTCTCTGCTGACAGTTTTCTCAGGGACAGACTTAGGGACATCTTGATAATCAAGCAAGGCATTTCATTCAAAGCAGAAACTCAGTGACTTTTGATAGAAGTTTCTCGAGGCAGATTGTTCAGCCAGTACACCAAAGAACTCTGAGCCTTGTGGCAAGGACAGTGCGATGCTGAGGGCACAGTGTCCCCTTCTGGCAGCAACCACGCACTGAATCTCATCCATTAAGAAGGCCTGGGCAGACAAGCAAGTCACCAAGAAGGAAGTGCTCTGCAAGGGGAC
This sequence comes from Anthoscopus minutus, assembly GCA_013399455.1. Lineage (NCBI taxonomy): Eukaryota > Metazoa > Chordata > Aves > Passeriformes > Paridae > Anthoscopus > Anthoscopus minutus. The sequence goes on along the minus strand of VWYI01004975.1, from coordinate 61,646 downwards.
ATCCAGCAGGACAGTGCTAAAACCAACCTGACAGATTCTGCTGCCCAAGGGAATTCATTCTCCATCTGTGTTTGAAACCTTCTCTTCCCTACGCTCAGGCAGAACTCGGCAGTATCTGAGCTCTGGGAGTGAAATAACAAATGGCTCCTGGGAGTCGACTTCTAGAGGAAGAAACACAAATGATAGAACACTTGGCACCATCCATTCAAAGCTAAGGCCTGTGGCCACCCAAAAAGGTTGGCACATCCCTCCAATGAAGAACTCAGGGTCAGTGATGCTGTGGTGCAGTTATCACCACAGAAAGCTCCAGCAGGGAGTCAGAACTGCAGTTCTTACACTGAGCAGCATTTCCACTGCCATGTGTGTTTTGGAGCAAGGAAGAGCCAACACCATCTAACTTAGAAGAAGAAACACACTTGGCTCAGACACGTTGTCCATCCCCATCCCAGCATGTAAACCCTCATTCTCATTTCTGGCTCACTGCCTACAAGGTCCAGCTTGTTTTCCCTCTGTATCTGAATCCAGTCAACAAGCACCACTTCCATCACCCTCTTATACCCTGAGCATGTTTTTGTGTCCCTCAGCCCTGTGTTTACTGTTATCCAGTTACCTTCATGGCAATTCAAGGCTTCTCTCAGTGCTCTACAGGCAGCTCTCTTTGCCTCCAGAACACCTCCAGGCTGGCCTGGGCTGTAAATTGCAGTCTCCACAGTCAGTTCCAAGGCCCCATCCAGCACACACTGCATTCTTCTTAGTGCTCTCACTGCCTGGTCCAGTTGTTCCTGGGAGTCAGGACGGATCATCACAAGCACCAGCACATCCGGCAGGCAGGGGAGGAGGTTCCTCACATCCCGGACAGCCTCCTCCAGGTGATCCCACTGCATGAGCCTTTTCAACACACTAGCTTGCCATAGCATAAAAATCAGATGTGGTGGAACTAGGTCTTCTTCTTCCTTTCCCTCATTCTCTGCCTGCTGTGGTTTGTGCTTGATGTCCCCTGTACCACACAGGTCCTGGGTAAAATCCACCAGCAATGAGGGAGCTCTTGACTCAGCATGGTCCACCTCCATCACACCCACCCGTCCATTCCGGCTCCCCAGCATGTCCAGCAGGTTGAGGAAATCCCAGGTGGTTCTGTCCACAAAAGAGGCTGGCTCCTTTGATGCCATAGCTTCCTCTCACACGTCAGTTTACTGTGCTCCTGGGGAAAGGAGTGGAAGTAGCAAAGGCAAGTGCACAGCACAGGCTCAAAATAGGCAACACCTGCTCCTCTGAGGAGACAATGCTGAGTTGGGTGGGACTAAATGAACATGAAAATAGCAGTTTTGAAACAAAGATTCATAGCCATGTATTATTTGGGGCTGGACCTTCCAGAAGAAGGCTTTGTACCTTGGTATTCTGATACAATAGAAAGAGGTGAGAGGGGACAGAGAAGTGATTATGTATCTTTGGCCATCTTGTATCAAACTCCAAAGGATTTACTACCTTCTCATCAGCAAAACCCAACTATGGAATAGTGACTATAGGCTTAGAAACCTGTTGTTACAGTCAACTTTGTTCACTACATGTCCTCCTCCTTCCTCTGTAATGCTTAAAGCTGGAAATCCCATTCATCTTTCCTTGAATCCAATGTGTCCAACCTGTTGATAGTTGTGGAAGACTACAAGCCCTACTTGACCCGGCCCAATATCCCATAAACTGCCATTTGTCTCCACACATTAAAAAAATGTATTTTCCATGGAAAAGGCTCTCCTGCTACAAAGGACAGCAATGACAGCAGAGTTAGGTCTTTAAGTCTGGCAAGATAATTTCTATACCAGAGCTGAGTAGGTTGGTCAAGTTTTTAAATTCCAATTCAAAGTAGTTTTTATTTACCCAACAATGTAATCTGCACATACAAAACTACTTCAACTCTTTCAGGAACAGGATTAGCTGTGGAACACCAGCCCACTGTAGAAGACATGCAGAGCAAACAGCTCAGAGGGCTCCGTGAAACACAGTGGCAGCAGGGCCAGGCAGGGAGAAGGAAGCCCTCACGCCCTGGGAAGGAGGGACTGCACTAGAGTGGGTTCAAGGTGTGGTTAAGCCAACAGACTCACCTGCCTGAGTGACAAGGGATGCATTGACAATGATGGAACTACCTGGTCTAGGTGGAACTGCCCTCACAAGGTATTCACAGGGCATTTTGGGACTGTGACATCAGCAGCAACCATGACAACCTGTACCTGCCTCAAACCACCCTTTAATCTACCCAGTATTTTGGGGGATTTTCAGATATAAGAGACTTTGAGCCTTGCTCTTCAAGACTGTAAACTTGTTTTTCACCACCTTATTGTTCAACAAACCTAAAAAGAATTATGGAAGCACTGTGAAGATGCTCATTGCTCTACATGATGCACTGGGATAGGGCTGGCCAGGAAAACAGTGTTAACACTTGGGCACCACAGAGCTGTGCAATGAAAAGAATTTATACAGAGCAGACACTATAAGCATGCTGCCCAGGTACACGTGGGCTCATTATCTGGGATTCTACTGCTACTACTGAGATGTGAGACTTTGCACCTGCCAGGATGTAGAGTCTCTGTCTATGCTGTCAACTCTGATACATTACTGAGAAAGATGTCTCTCAAGATTGGTGGAGGCAATAAAACCACAAATATACGTAAGTTAAACAGAATCTCCATTTTATTTTCAATAAAAATTTAGATCCTAGATGGATACAGCATCTGTAAAACATAAAACCAGACAGAATCACATTAGCAATCTTGTATTTAAACACGAGTTTTGCAGTTACAATCTAGACCATGAATCTCTTCAACTGCTATGAAAACAATCCCCACTTTATACAGAAGAGGTGTGAGAATGGAAAAGCCCAACAGCTGGTTCAGTAACACGCAGGAGCACTTTGCATGTGGCACTGACTCTGTGGCAGCCAGCCCTTCTGTGCACCAACAAGAGCTCCCATGGCTCTGGATTTCAGGAATTATGTGTGCTGCTCCTAGTGTGCTTTTTCTAATGCACAGAAGAAAGACAAAAATGAAGGACTGCACCCCTCTTGTACTCCTTTTGACAACATCACTAAGAAAATATTACATCACAACTCTGGGTCAGAGACCTAAAGGAACAGTCCCACTGAAGCACTGTGGCTAAAATGCCAACTGTGGGAGCATGTGGACAGGACAGCACCACCCCCAGTTAAAACATCTGGGAAATAAGAGAAAAATCAAGCAGGTAGAGGAGAAGACTGCAAAAATACACAGAACAGACTGGTGGAAAAGAAATTAAGGCAGCTTTAGAAAGGAGGTGAGTCCAGGAACCTGAAGAACCTTTCCAGACAGCCTGAGCAAACACACAAACCCCTGACAATGAGACAAAACCCCTCAGCACAGGAAGCCAGGAAAAAGCCTCTCTAGGATCCAAAAGGAACAGTCTGAGCCATGCTGAACACCCAACAGAAACAGAACAAAACCAGAGTTCAAATGTCCCCTCATACTATGTGGAATTAAAAGGCACTCCAAAAACTGCCAATAAATGTCTTGTTGCTAAAACATATCCACTCACCACCCGGATTCTGTGTCCAATGGCCTTGGCAGGAAGGTTGGAGCGGAACTTGGCACGAACCATGCCACTGTTCCCGTGGGCACGGGTCACCTTCCCCCAGATCACGCGTGTCCTGTTGGGTTTGCCTCCGGGGGTTACCGTGTTGCTGAGGAAAAGGAGCCAAAGAACAGCTGAGCAGGGCAGTCACAGCTCTGCTGTCACCAGCACTGACAAAGTGGTCCCTTTAAGGAACCTCAATAATTTAGCTCCATAACCATCTTTAATTAGACCAATGTCCACTTTTATTTACTTGTAAAATTTTACAGACCTGGGATTTTCACTTTCAAAGGGGTAATTACAGCTTGTAATTTATCAGAAGTTCCACCAGACAACTATCAACAGCTTAAAAAGCTCAAAAATTTGGAAAACACTTTTGCTAATATGACTAAACCAAAATATCAACAATATGAAATTGTCAACACCTTATTTCTCCAGACACACTGAAGGCAGGAGAACAGTCCATTGGGACAGATGGCAGAAACTGCCTTAAATGAAGAGCCATGTGGGAAATTATGGTGGTCAAGTTATCAGTCTGGTCAATTTTATTCAAGACAGTTCTGAATTCTAGCAGCAGCACTCAAGGCAAAAAATAGAAGGGGAAGTAATAAGCAGCTGTTGCCAAGGTGTCTACCAATGGCAGCAGAGCAAAACTGACACAGTGCTCACATATGGGCACACAAAAGTCAGAATACAAATTCATCACCCAGGCTTCACAAAATCACTTCTCTGTTTAAGAAACTCAACAGTACAGTCCATAGTATTTAACACAAATTTACCCACCTAAATTTACTCCATCAATCCACCTTCAGTTTTTGTCAATCTTGAGCAAAACTTGTTTCTCATCCCACTTGCTTTCTATATCATATCGTATCATATCATAAAGCATTTGCAAAAGTTGATACAGGAATTGGCTCATTCAGCACCAGAATAAAATATTACTTACTTTTTAGCTTTGTACACATAGGCACACCTCTTGCCCAGGTAGAAGTCTGTCTCCTGACGGGCATAAACACCTTCAATTTTCAGAAGGGCCGTGTGCTCCCGCTGATTTCGGAGGCCACGTTTGTAGCCAGCAAAAATGGCCTTGCACCACAGCCTAAAGTCATGGAAAACATCTGCAAATTATAATTCACTCCGAAGTAACAAAAATAAAAACAAATAACAGGCTGTTTCAACAGAAACTAATTCCACACCAGTAGAAACTAACAGATGAAATAGCCAACTTACTAATCACTGCAAATACTTACATTCAATGAACAGAGGAAAGCTCAGTATATGAAACATGAAGTATTTATGAGAACATTGCATTTTTCACTTATCATAAATTCCTGGCACTATAACGGAGGCTTCATACTAAGTTTCAAATGCTTCCGCATTAGCAGATATTACTCCCAAATGTCTACTAATATTGATGAGTAAACATTGCTTTTTTTCTACACACCACAGGAAGTCTCCTGTGTTGCAGCAACCACTGTAGAAGGTATGAACCGCCCCTGATTTGTAGCCTCAAAGGAGTTAACAGCCAGAGCAAATCTGACATGCACTGGACACAGACATTACACAAACTGACAGACAGCACATCTGGCCCAAGGGCATCCAGCATCTGCCCCGGGGATACAGTAGGACTGAGATCCAGTTCTACCTGCCACACGTGTAACAACACATAAACTTCAGAGATAAATACTAAGACATAAAGCTGTGATTCACAGGACCATTAAATGGTTTGGGTTGGAAAGGACACTAAAGACCATCCAGTTCTGATTCCCCTGAAAGGACACCTCACACTCGATCAGATCACTCAGAGTCCCATCCAGCTCGGGCTCGAACACTTCCAGGGATAGGGCAGCCACAGCTTCTCCAGGCAACTCCAGAGCATACAGATTTAATCTTTCCACTTATAAACTCAATCTCTACATCCTTAAGAAAATTCGGTGGCACAACAGGAAACTTACCCATGGGGAACACATGTTACTTCCTTTACTCAAGGAAACAGTGTACCTCAAAGCTCCACTGCACACTGGAGAGTCACAAACACTCTGCTAACAAACCCATAAATTTTATACTAATTTTTTCGGACAGGCCAAGGAAAGCGTGGCACATCGTAAGAGCAACTACAACCAGCTCAAGAGATTTCAGAATAGGGACACAAAACTGCGGGTGCTTAATAAGGCCCAGCAGGCCACTGGACAGAGAAACACTGCTTATTGCCTACTGCTACAACAAACACTCTCAGGCATGTTTCAGCAGCGGTACAGCACCGAGCCGAGAGCCACCTCGGGCAGTCACTCACCTCCCGGCCATAGCGTACTCCCGCAGACCCGGTCCCGGCAGGCCTGGAAACGACACACAGCCATTAGCCCAGGGCCAGCATCTCCGCCCGGCCCGGCTAGCGGAACGCCGAACACCCGGGGGCCATGCAGAGCTCCGGGACCCTCCACTCCGTCAGAGCGCAGCCGCCTCAGCCCGGCTCCAGCCGAGGGCCCCAACCCTCGACTGGGACCATCCGCCGCGCATCGGCCCCATCCCGCCTTATCCCCGCCCCGGACCGCGCCATCCGCCGCGCCCCGGGAGCCCCGCGCCCGCCGGCGGCCCCACAGCGGGGGCAGCATCCCCAGGCCTCGCTCCCAGCCCGCGGCCCTGCTCCGCCTCACCCGCAGCGCCCCAAGATGGCGGCCAAAGAGACCCGCGCCGCGCTGGCTGCCGGGAAGCGCGGCTCCAGGACCCGGGCAGGCGGCCCCGCGCTGCCTGAGTGAGCAGCGCCGCGCTGATGAAGGTGGTCCGGCGGCCCCGCGCCCGCGGTCCGTCCCCGCGGTTCGTCCCCGCGTTCCCCAGCAGCGATCCCCGCAAGAGCGATCTCGGGACGGGCGACCCTAGTCCCGATGCGCAGGCATCCGCCGGGCAGCCCTGAGAGGCCCCGAGCGCGGTGGTTGCCACGGAGACGGACAGCGCATCCCGGTGAGGACCGGGACCGGGAGTGGGGGAAATGAGGGCAGATCCTGGTGAGAGGTTGAGGGGAGCCCGGGCCGGTCTGGGCAAGGTGAATGAAGACGGGCCGCGGCGGTGGGACGAGCCAAGAAGCCCGAAGAAAAGCAGCGCGGAGGGAGAGAGCAGGCCCTGGTGTTCGGGGTGGCCTCCGAGCCCTGCCCGTCGTCCTCTGTTCTCACCCTGAGTCGGTGAATGATCTCGACATTTATTTTACTCCAGATATCGCCTTGCCGGCAAAAAACATATTTCGACACTGAAATCCTTGTAATCAAGTCTCCCGGTGAGGACCGGGACCAAATAAGAAAGCAGGTACTGCTTTCCTGCTACCTGGAAGCAGGTACTTACCCATTTGCTCACGTCACTCCCTCACACTGTCAGAAATTCAGGTGCATTTTCTGAGCACTTGAAGTGATTTAGGGGAAGAAAGGTGAGGGGAAGGGAAACCTTGAGGAACCTTGATGGTCCCTTTTCCTTTTCCTTTTCCTTTTCCTTTTCCTTTTCCTTTTCCTTTTCCTTTTCCTTTTCCTTTTCCTTTTCCTTTTCCTTTTCCTCTCTTCCCATCCCTTTCTTCCTCTTCCCCTTCCTCTCTCCATTCCTCTCTCCATTCCTCCTCCTTCCTCTCCTTTCTTTGCCCTACCCCTTTTTTTTTCAAAATTAGTACCTTGCTGTCCTAATATCTCTAGCAGGAGGCAGACTTGTGTGAGGTAAGGCTACACCTATTTTGCTTTCCAAGACACCTTTCTTTGGTAAAAATGAAGTCACTTGTGATTTCTGGCTCAGTGCTGCTCCTATGGCTATTCAGAATCTCTCTTTGCCAATCATTTGCCAAACTGAGCTAAAGGAGATGTGACATTCTCAGCTGTGCATTTTCTCACTGGAGTTCACTGGGGTCTCTTCACTTGATTACAAGGACGGCTGCACAAAATGTGGCTCTTGAATCCATTTTCATATATCAGGCAGCAGGGTGGGAGAAATGTACATCCAGGACTCTCACACAGCAGAGGGAGTTGCAATCCCCAAAGAAACAAGAGGCCAGACCTTTTATACAGTTGTTTTAAGAATTATTACTTGACATGTTTTTCTTTCCCTTTAGATCAGCAGGGAAAGAATGTCATCCAAAACTCATGGGGAAAGCTGAATCCTTCACATACTTCTTTTTTTTTTTAAATTATTATTAATAGAGTTTAATGAGGGAGTTCAGCAAACACAGCAATGCAGGGCAATGCCAGTGGATGGTCTGAGGGCACTGTGTTGACACTAAAATCCAGAGCAAGCAGCCCATATCTGTAGTGTTTGTTAATGACCCAGACAGTGATTTCATTCTCAATTCCAGCTTAACATAAGCCCAGACCCTACTGGCTTGACACATGGACCTGCTGAGCAAGGATATGGATGTAAGAGAAGATACACAGGAGAAGCAAAACGGCTTTAGGGAAAAATTCTAGCTACCAACTTTCTTAAAACACATTAATATCCTGGGTTAATTCTATCCTGGTCAGAAGGTGCTGATGGAAAAGAGGAAAAGTTGTTGTATCCTCTTTTGTTTCCAAATCAGTCCCTTTTTCTTATGAGAGCTGCATGTGTTATTTCTTCTTCCAAAAATGCTGCTGTCACAGCTATCTCCCAACACATCTTTTTTCACCATATTCTTAGCATTAGGAGTCCACATGTAATAGATTATTCTTAGGATGTTTAGACTCAAAATATGGATAATGGATTTCTGAAAAGGATAAAAATGAGTAAAACATTGAAAAATATTTTACTAGTGCCTGTTGACCGTAGACACCACCTGACTTTCTTGATGTAAAAATACTACATATCTACTTCTATCACCAATTCCAAGGTTGAATAGAAAAGTGATGGGTTTAGTGTATTATACAGATCATTTTTCATTTTTTTGTTAATGCTATTATCAGATTCCTATCTCAAGTTGTTACATTTTTTTTATAATTAAGATAAAAGAGAGGAAAAAATCTCAGAAGCAAAGGGATGACATCGGTTCCTTCTTCGTCCTATGTGACCATCTAAAGCCCTGCTCAGAGGAATTAGAGGTAAATGGGTACAAAAAAGTATAGTGAACATATTGATAGTGTTCAGAATCACTACTTTGCTGTTATCTTTTCCTGCCATGATTTTAACAAGCTTCTTGAAATAAATCAGGGTGCCTCTACCATTATCTTGTCTGAAAGGCTGTTCTGTATTTTAATCCATTCAGGAGTTAGAAACCTTATCATAATTGCCTGGCTTACAGGAATTTACTCTCCTTTGACCCAGAGCAGTATTATCCTTTAACTTAAATACCCCTGTCTCTCCCTGGTATCTGCCCTTCCTATGGATTTACTGAGACCAATTTCAGTCACTGCCCTGTGCACACTTTCTAATCTTATCCCCAGGGACAGCCGTGTCCTCTTCCAGCACATTTCAACACGTGTTGCATTAAATAACTTCCTGCAACAGACAGGGACATCAGGAAATAAATGTGTGAAGTCTGAGTTACTTTTGTTTGTTTTACCTATTCCTTAATAACAGTCATCAAATAAACCTGTACTGAAAAGTGGCCCTTCTTTTCTGCCAAGTGAAATTAACTTCATGGTCCAACTGTAAATTACATACTTTCTTCAATAGAAACAACAGAGGAGGAGGAAGATAAATGATAACAGCTTCTGAGAGGTTATAGCAAGTATGGATCTTTTTAAACACTTGCTTATGAAATATTGCTGATTGCACACTGATTTCCAGTGTGCAGAACACAGCTGCATCCAAACCTCTTCATTTTCATAGAATATGGCCATGTCTTATGCTAACAGGGACTGCCTGATGTGTTTCCTTCTCAAGCTTACAGGTTGGGCTGTGATATTTTGCAGGCTTCAGATATGTTTATGCAAGGGTTTTACAGATGGCACAAATCCAGTTGTAAGTAGAGCAGCCAAATTAAGATTTTGTTAGTGGCTGTTGATGCTTCCATTGCAGTGACACTCAGCCTCCTCAGACTGCAGTTGTGCTACATATTGTACAAGAAATACCTGGTTTATATGTACAGGCTTTGGGGGGGATTGTCCAATGGCATATCAAAACATTAAAATTCTCAGAGAACTTTTCCGTTGTTGTACAGGTGTTTTCTTAAGTTTTTTTGATTAATAGTGAATTTTCACTTTTCCTCAGATATGCTTTCACATTATTCCATCTGTAGGCAAGGTAAAGGACTGCTTAAGTGTATGTCAGAGCAGTTTCAGGTTTGAAGTGCAAGTTAAAATAAAAATAATACAGCAAGTTAAAGATTGTTTACTCAGTCCAGGTATTGGTTCTTGTTTAACTTCCAGCATCTTAAGATGGTAACAGTTCCTGTTGAGAGGAGACTGGGATCACAAAAGTGTGAAGGCTACACAGTAATACTGAGGAATGATTAGAGCATGAAGGTTTACCATCTGAGACTTTATAGGACATGGATTTATTTTTTTCTTTTAGAAAGGCACCTTTTTTCTGTTGTTTCCCAAAGTCACTATGAAATACTTCTCCCCCCTGAAGTGAATGAATTAGGAGGCACCTCACCCAGCTTGTGCCTTCCATACCCATTCCCTTCTTAGCCTGTCTACCCAGATCCGCTGTAGGAGGGACCAAGACCTCTTTGTTTTGTGAAAGCTAAACATTCCCACTGTCCCTGAATGCAGCCATTAGCAGAGCACAGCTCCTCTTATAAACAGTGTATGGAAGGTTATAAACAAAGCCTGGGAAGTAAATGTAAGGCTGCAAATAAGGCTATTTCGGGTCTACCTTTATTTTAAACTACTGTTACTGACATTACTTACATCATAGCATTTTTCTGATTAGTATCTTTTATCTTTGTTCCTCTTAGTAAGAACACAGAGACTAAACAAATGGAAAAAATCACTCATCTGGAAGCTCTGATGTTTAGTGCTGTGCTGGAGAACTGTGTGGATCAACTCGGAATTATTGGATATATCATGTCGGTTCCAAACGAGGACAAAACACATATCCACCATGTATGTGCCACTGCTTAAAAAGATTTATAGCATATATATTTTTTTTAATTTGTCTTGGTTTTATATCTTTTACCAGCATTTAAAAAAATCAACTCAAATGTATTTTCTGTGATTCTATGACTCTTGAGTGAAGAAACATAATAAAAGTGACCTAATTTTAATATTTATGCTGCAGCATCACTGAGAAGCCTTGGTCAAGACTTTGTGCAAAGGACCCTACTGATCCAAGATGAGGTTCCTGAGGTGATAATTTTAAAATTTCAGTGGTTAGACAACAAGCAAAGAATTGGGGAAAAAGAAGCAAAACGTGTAGGTTCTTTGGTAGATACAGAGCTATTTTAAAAGTAGAAATGTATAGGTTATTTCAAAGTATTCAAAACAAGGATAATTCTATTCCTCTCTAAGTCTGTGCCAGTCTTTTTGTTCCCACAATGTATTAAGAAAGATGCACTTCAAAATATATTAGTAACTACCCTTTCTCAGTGATCATTAATTATTAGTTGATTTCTAATATGCATTAGTTGATTTCTAATAGCTAAGATGGTTGGGCAGAGATAGGGAGAACAGAGAATTCCTAATGCTCAGGCAGGGCTTTGTTGCTGTAAGGAAGGTGTTGTGATGCTTCTGGTAGCTGCTAGACATAGGAATGAGGACGGGATCATCCTGAGGAGTAAATGGCTCTAAGTACTGTGGTCTATAAGTGACACAGCAGGCTCTTTTCAGTTTTAGCAGGTTTGAAACCTTTCTTAGATGAAGTCAAGAAAAAAGTTCACAACCAGGATGAAAATAAAAACTGGGATCTGAGTTTTGACATTTAATGATGTTCACTCTATCTAACGAACCACTCAAGAATGCCAGAGGAAGTTAAACCATGTTTTTCTATGTGCTTCATTTCCATATTACCTTTTCAAAAAACCCACGGCAAAACCGCAGCAGCAGCTGGAGTTACAGTGAATTTCAGGGTGGGAACGATGCTGAGACTGTGCCATAGAGGGCACTGCTCCCCTGAAAGACTCCTGGGAGCCGGCCTCAACTGCTGCCAGAGGATGCTTTCCCCTCTCAGAACAGAGAAAGAGCATATCTCTGGGACAGCAGGAGTTGTCCTCTTCAGATACACAGACTCAGGTTGATAGAGCTACTGAAGGTACCCATAAATTAAAGAGAAAACACCTTTGCTTTTCTCTTCAATCACAGATGCTTATTTTCACCAAGTCACTCCTTAGAACAACTTTCTCACAGGTTATAAACCCTATGTGTTCTTAAAGATGTCAAAACAAACTGAGGAGGAAACAATTTAGAAACAAGAAAATGGCTTAGGGAAGCTACTTGTTAACTTTGGTGCTCTGTAATTTGCTACTCCTCCCTGTTTCTCAGTTTACATTAGGCTCTTCCATTGTATTTGTACAAGATCTGTATTTGCAAAGTACCTTGGAGTTCTATCAAGCAGACGAATCAATGGCATCTTCAAAGACTGACATCTAAATTTCAGTTGATGACATTTTTTAATTAATCACAGTGTTGGCCAGTGCCTCACTGATTTTCCAGATTGAATGCTCTTGCACATTGCTTCACACTGTGCATGCCCCAGAGGGAGGCAGCCTTTCTGTTTGTTGAATTTGGGACAATAGACAAGCACTTAAGAGACTGCACAGATGGTAACACATGCAGTTTACAAACTTCTTGCTTTTACATAGTTATTTGTTGATTATTAGTGTGTAAGTCCCTACTGTTTACAGACGACACAGTTATTGCCTGTCTTGAACCTTCCCAGACATTAAAAAATAGCTAGCAGAACATTCATAAAATCATAAGATTTTACATAATATTTTAACAGTTTGTTAGCCAAAATTAGTTCTTTCTGAGGTACAGTTGTCACCAACCAGATACTCAAGCCCCTTTTTTACTAATAGAAATGCAATTTTCGTTGGTCTATGTATGCTTTGCATGTGATTCATTGAATGTAAATGTAACAGTCCAGAAATTAAGCACGTAGTCACTGAGCCTCCTTCTCTAGTCACTGATGAGTCAGGCACTGCCAGAGGCTGATCCATCCCAGTCCAGAGTTGTCCAAAACACTCAGCACAAAGCAGTCCCTTGCAGTGTCCTCACAGAATGCAGCAGCACCTCGGACCTCTGACAGAGCCTTGCTTGACTTGCCTGACAAGTAACTTTTTGGAAGTACTCCTGGCATCCACAGCTGCTGTCCTGACCACTTGTTTTAACTCTGCCCTCTCTGCTCTGCTGGCACAAATGTATGTGTGGTTGTGGAAGGATCTGGACTGAGAACTGGTGCTGCTAAAAATAACTTTTTTTTCCCTTTTTGCTGGAAAATGTTTAATCACAGTGAATTCTCTGTCCACTTCTCCAAGCAGCCAGGGTGGGGAGCAGGCAGCTGCAGACAGGGATGGGGCTGGCAGAGACTGTGTTAGCTGTAGTCAGCAGTGCTGTTATGAAATGTTCAGCCACAGAAATGCTGGTAGGCAGGCAAGAAAGTGTTCTCTTTTAATGTCCCAGTGTATATACCTGCATTTTATCTGTAACACATAAAGCAGAGAATTTCCTAGAAGCAAGAGCTTAGCTGACTTTATAGTGTACTTTTGCATTTTTGGGGGCTTTTCTTTTTTTAATGAAATTGCACTCAATCACAAGATACCTTTCCATGAAGGAGAGAGCTGCCAATATTTTGAATGTATCCTTTGAATTCATATTATATTTCCTCTGCTATTACTCTCTCAAAAAACCTGCTAAGCAGATAGCAGACAGAAAGTCTATCACCTTTACTTCCACACAGCCCTAGTTATAACAATAATATTTCAGGGAAAGGTTGTGGTGACAGGCAGTGGAAAATGTCTAAGATGGAGAGAAGGAGGAGGAGAAAAAGGCTAACAGTCTTCCAGTTAGTAAAAACTGCTGTGAAAAAGGAGGGAACAACTTGTTCTCTGTGCCTAGACAGACCAGGACAACAAGCTAGGGGTTCAAATGCTGTTGAGGAGAAAAAAATTCCTTATGGCAAAGAATGTTGTGAGGTGCTGGCATTGACAGGAAGGTGTGCAGTCTCCACTGCTGGAGGCCATTAAGAACATATCAGATTAAGAACAGTCTGAACTATCATCTCTTGGAGTGGATGAATTCAGCTTTTTAGGCCTTTTCTAGTCCTGTCACTTTAGGACTTTTGAGCCCATAAACTTCAAGGAGCTACACTGTGTGCTCAAAACTAACCAACATAAATGTTTCTGATCTTCCACTCTTCACAGAATGTAACATGCACTATCAGCTGCTCTCAGTATAGCTTCATTCTAGTATATTACTATTTTTCCTTCCTTTCACATAATGTTGCAGAGGGCTTAGTTCTGCTGTGCAATGCAAGCAGGTCTCTTTTATTCTTTTTTCCCCTCTTTCCTCATTCTCTTATTTCCCTTATCCCCTTTCATTCCCATCCAGGAAATAAAAGAAATGACCCAGGAGGAGCTGGATAATAACTCCTCAGAGCTTATGTCAACAAAGCAAGAGAGTGGGGAAACAGCTACCTCCACGACCCTGAAAAACACCAAACACAAGCAGCAGCAGGGGAAAACTGAAGATCAGAAAAGCACCCACCGTTCTTCCAAAAGCTCCAAGAAATGCACCACTCGGGCTGCACAGAAGCTCAAAAAAATTTATGCTGACAGGTGAGTGAAGCACCTATGAGGGATGCTCAGAGCTGTAAAGTTCTTTGTCTCTTGAAAGCAAAAATACAAATTCCTCACTCTCCCACTGCCAGACTACATCAGTCTCTGTCTGGAAGGAGATCCTCTAAGGCTAGCTGTGGTGTCCTTCATTTAGTTCCAGCCTTTGCTTGCCTCTGGATGCTACCTAATGACCAGTACTTTATTTTGAATGGAGCTGTAAAACATTACCCCACTGATAATGGTTGCCTGGGTAGAAATCATGCCAGGCACTAATCAGTGCTCATGTTCTGGTGCCTGGAGTCAGGTTCCTTTAGCACATCCCACATGTGAAGGGAGATCTGTGCCTTGTTTTTGAACTCAGTCATTCTGCAGGGCACACAGAGCTTCTGTGGCAGTTATAGCCATTATAGAAAAGGTAATGTATATAAAGACTAAAGATTTTCTTTCTTTTTTAAAACAAACTTTATTCCTGCACTTAAACCAGTGCACTGATTTGCAGAAATACCAGCAGCCTTTAGTTTGAAAGAGATTATAGAGCTGAATGCTCAGTATGCATTTTTCTGCATCCTGGCTTCTGTCATTTAATATCATTTCAACAATGGGTTTAAAGAAGATTCTAACACAAATGAGGAAAATGCAGATAAAATATAAATGCCACATGCATCATTACATCCAGTAAACTGGACAAGCCCATGTATTGCATTGCCAGGTCTCATTTTCCAAGACCCACCTGTCATCACTAATGCAGGCCAGCAGCCTTCTTAATGGCAAAACATTATCCAAGCATGGATATGTTTGTGCCTCTTTGCAATATCCCAGGGTAGCATGTAGGGAAGCATCTTTAGATTTTAAACTTCAACCAACTCCTAATACTGAGCTCTCCAGACCTACAATAAGCATATACCATGGGAGAAGCACTCCTGGGTTTAATAGGATGTAAGACAGAAAAGGGATCTCATTTCCTTACATTTTACTGTAAACAGTAATGGATAAAAGTGCCAGACACTGTACTACCAGCACCTGTAAAGTATTGTTTTGTTCTTTTTCTTCCTGGCAGGCAGTATGCAAGTGAGGTAATTACAATCACTATTAAAAAGATGGAGGAATTGGGAACATTTAGTAGCCTAACAGGTGCTAATGAGAGAGAGAAGGCAAAAAAGAGCAAGTTTTTTGACATCCTCATCAGGTCAGTGTTGTGTTCAGTTCTTCCCTGCTTAAATGCTGAAAGCCATTCCCACTCAGTACACGCTGAAAAGGAAATAAAACCCAAATACAGAAGGGATACTTTTAAAAACTTGTATTATTCTGTTTGCTTTGCAAACTGTAATTTTTCCCCATTGGAAAGAAACAGTGGATGGGTCTGATACTGATCTGGGCTAGGAATTGCCTGAGCTTTGACCACGGTGGACACCAGTGGCTGAATTAGTTAAAATGCCTCATTTCAATTAAAATATAACGTGATGTAGGAGCTCCTTGATCTTTAACTCCTGTCCCCAGTGAAAGCCAGATCAGCAGAGAATCTGTTCAAATCAGTGCCAGCAACATATGGCCTTTAGGTTGTCTGATGCTCAGGAGAATCTGCTCTGACTCATATGCTAATAGGCTCCCTTTTCCCAGCAGCAGTGAGGGGTTAGCACAGATGGTGACAGAGGTATCTTATTTAGGGCTAATCCTGCAGCCACTGCACTGTGATTCTCTTCTGTCCCAAATCTTTCAGGGTACACATTTGTTATCATCTCCAACTGGTGACTTTTTAGCTCAAACTTCTGAGCTCTAGAGGTTTGGTGTTTTTTTAGTGTGCAAAGCTCTGGTTCAATCCCAAGACTGTCAAAGAGAATTGCAGTCTTCAGACAAATATTTGACCACTTTAAAACTACCTCAGTGTAGCAGCAGCTCGGGCCCATCACTGAGGGTGCACAGCAAAGCTACTCTCAGTCGATTTGTCAGGAGTCCAACCCAGGAACAGCTCCTGTGGTGGCTCAGGGATCTGCCTCCAGGGCAAATCCCCAGCTTCAGTGGAGTGTGTGACTTCAAGCATGAAACCCAGCTCTTTCACTGCCTAAAACCTAGGGATTTATTGTTTATCCGTGGAAGGGACAGAAAGCAAGAATGAGATTAGCAATTGGCTGTGGAGTAACTATCCAATACTGAAAGGTAGAAAAGAGAAAACAAATCATAATCAGAAATGACATAATCCTTTTTATCCCCTTCTGTCAATCATATCTAGGCATGTTGTACTATATATTCTTTTAATGGAATGAACTTGATCTGTCTTTCAAGATAATAAATACTTGCCTGGTTTTGTGTAACTACACTGTTCTGAAAGCCATCTGCAGTGAGATGACAGGGACTCCTTATCAGGAGCTTTTGTTCATCAGTCACCCAGAAAAGGACTCTGAAAATGAAATGCACATGTGATTGTAAAGTTGGAATAGGATATAAAGTTTCAGGGCCAACTGGAGTATTTACTGGTTTTAAAACTAATCATAAGCATAAAAGCTTAGATAAGCCCTCTGAGTGAAATAAGATAATAATACCTAGAATATTTACTGCATCTGTTTTGTTTTAGACAGACGAACACTTCTCTAGCTTTTGGTCTTCACTCTGATCTCTTCATGGATCTCAGAACATGGGGCAGTGTTCCTTGGAAGATTTTAGGTCTGATATGAAAGAAACTACATCCTCATACACATAATAACACAATTTGGCACTCTCTGCTGCTCAGGCTTCCTTCTGCATAGAATCATGGGCATTTTTGCCTAAGTAGAAACTGTGACACAATGACAGGCATCTTCCCTCTCCACTATAGTGATTGCATCATCCCCAATCCATTCCAGGCTTTCTACAAGAGCATCCCCTGTTTTTTTGGCTTGTTCTCCCTTTTGTTCCCATCTGCCTTGCTCAGTTTGTGCACCTCTTCTTTCAGGATTTACTGACCAACTCAGTAGTTTTGGTGAGAAATGTCTGTTTATCTTACCACAATGTATCAGGAGACAGGAAGTTCACCTTCCAGGTAAACAGCTCTTGTCTTTTTTGATATATTCAAGTGATTGTATTTTCCCACTTCAGGGAGGAAAAAGGAAAGAAGGAGATAAAGGCACTCCAGAAACAGCTGCAAGATGTCAAGAAACAAACTGATAATGACCTTCAGGTGAGAGCACTTAGCACTGGGCATCTTGCCAGGGGGAAGCCTGTTAGGAAGCTGGCCTCTGCTGGCCAGGAACTAGCACTCAGAGAGGCCATGGCCATACACAACGAACCACCACTTAGGAGTGCAGTAGAATAATTACAATGAAGATTTGTATTTGGAATAAGCTTAGTAATGACTTCAAGAGCAGTGGTTTTCAAATGGGAGCTGAAAATGCTCATAATCATGAGAGACTATGGTCAAATTAGAATATCCCAGAAACTCTGCTGGGAGTGACAAAGCACAGATACCTGCAATCAGTAAGAAAGAGGTTATCTGCAGATAACAGTATCTAAGGTTCTGTCATACTCAGTCATGGCAGATCATTTGCCATAGAAGGAAGTGTGCCAAAGAGAGTGAGAAAGACAGACACCCATCATAGGGGCAGGCCATTTTTCTACCTACATTTTCATCTGGGGAAAGTGTCGTTCTATTAATCTATTTTTCTAAGCTTCCAGACATCAGAAAATCCCAAACATGCCTACACAAGGGCAGATCAATGTTATTGCACATATGCTGTCAACTTAATCTTTCTGGAAAGCTTCAGCCCTTCTGTCTGCATCATGCAAAGGGTGTGTGCATGCACAATAAATATGGGGCATTCTGGAAATGTCAGACTTGCTACACAAGTGCAGATCAATTGAATGGCTTATCACTGATCACTTTGATGCTTGCCAGACAGCTCAGACTTGATGCTCATTCAACATGGAAATGTAGCCTGGCCCTGCTGAGGCAGGAGATGTGTGATAGCAAACAAGCAGAAGGCAAGCTGGGGCAGAGCTGTACAGGGGCTGGGGGAAGGAACAAGAATCTGACACTTGGTTCAGTAGTGAGCAAGAGGACAGCAAGGACATCTGAGGAAAGAATTGATGTCACTGAGTTTTGTTGGTGGACAAAAGTGTGGACAGTAATCAAGCTAGGATGTAGTTGAGAGAAATTTTAAGCCCCAGACATACTGGTGAAGTTTGGTTTGTAGAAGACAAAGGTTTTGTGTTGGCAGCCTGGATGCATGTGCAGTGTAAAGTTTAATTGTAAATACAGGACAGTTGTAAAAACATGAGGGACCTGTTTTCTTCTCACACTGTCCCTTCTCAGAGTCTGATGGTTCCTGGGAAGTTCCTGCTCTCCCATTCCCCAGGCTGGTGAATGATGAGGTTGTTCTCCATCTGTGTAGTGCTCTTCAAACCTCGCCATGTCCATGCACACAATTTACAGACCCAGTCCTGGTTTAATGCCTTCCCAGGGGCTGTAATCATCCTGTCTTGTACCAGAAGCAATGTCCTGGCACTCCACAGTCAGGAGGCCACTTCTCTGTGTCCTACCCTGCACCTCTCCTACCTCCTGCAGTCATAAAAATGTGTGTAGCTCCCATGGTGAGAGGGGGCTCTTCTTTTTGTCCTTTCAGTGGTAATTCAGTTCTTAGGTTTTGCTTCATCAAGTGGGATTTGCACTCATCAGGAATTTTTTTCTTTTAATATTTCAAGCTTAGAAGTCCTTTTCTGAGCTTCCTTATAGTTTCAGCTTTGATAACAAATCAAAGACAAGACTACTTTAAAGTACTGCTTTCCTCCTGTGCCAAAAGTAATGGTGTCTCACTGTGTCTCCCAAGGGAGAATAATTTCTATTTGCTTCATATGGGATTTTCCCATAGGCAGTTTTACAGACACTTGCATGATTTGTCACCTTGCCAACTAATTAAAAATAAAAATACAGCTTCACTGACTTTGGAGTACTTTGAACAACAGTAATAATGCACAGACCTGTAGACAAAAGCCTGCATGGCTGAGAAAACAAAAGCAAGCAAATCTAATCCTGGAACCAGAAAAACACGGCTTTTGTCTCACTCATGTTGCTGTAAATTTGTATTTTCAGCCTTTCTACCTCTTAATAAGATGCTAATTAATAGTGTATTAGCCTGCTGAGTTCATTTTTATTTCTAATGGAACATAAATCAAATGCTAAGTGTTCTTCTTTATTTTGTTTTCTCTTGGAAAGCACTGATGTCTCTAAAGAAGCTGAAATGGTGCATCTGGTTTTGCTCTTACCTCTCTGTGCAGGAGCAGTACTGGTAGCTCAGGTTTGGCTGCAGGGGGTCTGTTTCCTACTGCAGTGTTAATTTTCTAGGTTCTATAAAAATACTCACTTTCTCTGGTTTCCTAGGCAAGTAACAGCAGTCGGTGCAGGTTTTCAAGCAGATTAATATAATATAGGATTATATGGCTTAACATAAAAATTTAGGAATGTAAAATGCAACATTCCTGCATTGTTCTTCACCCAAAGACATTTTATGTCCTGTAGGTTTTGTGGTGTACTCATGTTATACATGTGTGCTGGTAGTGGTGTAATTTTATAACAACCTTTATTACAGCTACCAAACAGACAGAAATCCAAGCCACTGCATCACAGTACCAGTGAAAACAGGTTTGTAACTTTAATTTTTTGTCAGTTGTCATAACATACCCAGATCCACTGTATCAGTGCATCGCTCAGTCATGCTTTCAGTAGTAAGATTAAAACCCATCATGTTTCTTCCCTTTTCCTCTCCCAGGAGGACAAATGCATCAATGGAGTGTTCTGTGGAATGTTTTAAACACATATAAACACCCACTGGTGCATGTTTCTACTGGAGATATGCACAGCATGATTACAGTAGAAGGCACAAGGTTTGTGATGGTCCTGAGCTTCACTGCTGGCAGAGCCTCAAGGAGCACTGCAGGACCTGGAGCTGGTGCACTAGGTCCAAACCTGGCTCCAGAGAGGCAGGATTTTCCACAGGAGTGCTGCTGCCAACAGGTCTGCTCCCTCTGGCAGCAAACTGCCCCTCCTGGGGCTCTCTGGCACCGGCGCTGAGCTGGCCAAGGGCTGCAGAAGCTGCTCTGTCAACGCCAGCTGACAGCCAGAGCTGCTGTCCCTTGGGCACAGATATTCCTTGAGGGTGCTCTGGAGCTGGGACAGTGATGCAGGCAAAGCCTTACTGAAGTGCCTGCAGGGCTGCCTGTTGTGGTTTCAGGGGAGCCCAGGCTGCAGCAGGTGTGTGGATCCAAGCACATCTCCAGGCCCTGCGAGATGCCACAGCTGCCAGGAAGAGCCTTGAGCTCTGAGCACTCGGTGTGGGAGCAAGGCAGAGCACAGAGCACAGCATTCCTTCCCCTGCCAAATGGGCAGCATGGGACTGCTGGAGAATTCCTCAGACTGTTTACTCCTGTGGGCTATTTTTGTAACTAGCTGTATTTTATGACTGTAAACACTAATTGCTGTGAAAGAGCTGGGAGATCTTGGTGGCATTTACAAGAGAGATAAATCAAAGTAAATGAAAACACAGGAGTGAGGGTAAGGTCTCCAGCTAAGTGCAGCTGCTTTTGCAGCCAAACAGCATCTGTGGGGAAGAATCCTGTGGTACCGGGTGACAACAGACAGGCCCCTGAGCTGATGTCTGTGAACTGAGAGATCAGAGAAAATCAGCTTGTTTACCTGCTTGTGAAGCAGACTGGCTCCTGACAACTTTGATCTTGGTCTCTGCCAATTTTCTGATAGTTTTGGACATGAGGGATGATTTGGTTTGGCAGATTCAACGCTGAAGTCATCCCAAATAAGCAACCCAGAGATTTACTGCCTCAGCTATGAAAGCGTTCTGTGTCCTGGCGTGGAGCTTTGCTATGATAAACCAGAATGAATAAATATTAACTCATTTTCCCAGTTACTGTCCCTGAAGTTCAGGGAACAGCACACTCTGCAGATGGTATCCACAGCTCATGGGCATTTCCTGCTGCATTTATTACCTTCAGCTAAGTCCCAGACATGTCCCAGCTCTGCAGCATCAGGTCCTGCAGCAGGAGCTGCCCTTGCCTGCAGCCGGCTTTCCCTGGCTGGGCAGATGCTGCTGTAAACCACCAGTGGGTTTTGCATTTCACTTCCTGTCTGCTTTGGATTGTGTAACCAAGCCCCCAGACTCCCCACCTCTAACTAGGATGTTTTACAACACCACAGACCAAATCCAAACCACAGACATGCCATTCAACAGAGAAAACAACAGAGCAGATGGGCCCCTGTCCCGGCTGAGGCCTCGGGCACTTGAATCAGAAGCACTTTTTTTCTTTACTAAAATGTGAAATGGAAAAGAAAATAACCTGGTGAGAAGTTCATGCTCTGCCCCAACTCTCTGAGTACTCTGTAACCTAGACTGAACCCTTATTTTCTGGCCAGTTTGCAGATCTTGAGCAGACAGCAGTAACACACTGACATCAGCAGTGCTTGACTTCCCTGAGCCTCAGCGCCACAAAAAGTTGCGGGTTTGCTTTGTTTTAATTAGCATCTCCTCAGTCTCTCTGCTCATTCTTCAATTTAGACACGATTCCACTATGACACAGGAAGACAATCTCAAAATAGAGTGGTACTCACATCCCCTGTCTACTGACCAGGAACACAACTCCTCCCAATGGCCACCAAAATTCCATGCCAGGGAAAATAAAGGCTATGATCAGAAACCTTAATAAGGCACAAACAGCTCATGTCTGTAGCTGTCTGCAGTCATATGATGATATGGCCATAAAAATAGTATCTGGTGCTGGAAACCTTCAAAAACATGTGAACACCTTTGAACCCACAAAATAGCATCAGCCAAGGCCCCAATTACCCTGAGTCTCATAAATGTACTCTACTCTTCCTATGTATGCACATAGGGGTGCAGAAGGAAGGATTTTCCTTTTAACTCTTCCAGACTCTTCTTAAAAGGAGACCTTTTCCAAATGAGTCATGCTGCAAGGGCTTTCAAACACAAGACTATTGAGCTGACTTCTTCCTGTGGCATTTTTCCATATTTACACAGCTAAGGAATGTGAGGTGCTTCAGAAACAAGATGTGTGGGCTTCAAAAAATGCCAGCACTTTGGTATTTCATCCTCATCTTCAGCTGCAGAGGTTTGGCTGATGAATATCAAACCCACCACAGCATGGCAGGGAAGCAAAGAGAGAGGCTGTCATGGAGCAGTTGGGTGCATTTACATTGATCTTGCATGATTACACAGGAAGCTTTGATGACCTCTTTAACTTGATAAAAAAGTCTTCATTTTAGAGGCATGTGTCCCAAGTTCCAGCTCCAGGGTAATGCACCTTTATCTGTTATCCAAATAAATTAATTAAAAAGAAGTAAACAAAACAGCAATCCCAAATCGAGCAAATGCACTTTGCTTCCTGAGCAGGCTCCAAAACCCGGACAAACCACTCAGGGTTCTGGCCTGTGGAAGAACTCTAGGGAACAGAAAACTGAGCTTTCTGCCCCAGGAAAGCTCAGCTCCATTGCTAAGCAAGGCATGGGGAGAGGCTGGAACCTCATAGCCAGCTTTTCCTTGACACTGCTTCCTTGCCCTGGGTATGTTTTCATAACAAAGTGAGCATCATCTACCTGGTAAGATTTCAAGAAAGAACTATTTGAAAATATGAGCAAGTCAGGATTAGATTTGCACCTGTTCCTAAGGCTATGTTTATACAGTTGCTGCATAACTAGAAAAAAAAAAATACAAGGAATAGAGTATACCTTAGGATAACAAACTTTGGCTTTTGTAGACCAGAGACATTATCCTCCTCTTACAGATGCTCCCTCACCGAGATGATCTAATGCAAGGTGTTAGTAAAACTAAAGCCTAATTTTAAGTGGTTCAAATTCTTTGGCTTGGTTTTGTGTTTATCCTAAGCAGGACTGAATCAGTTTCTTGACCAGAGAACAGGCCTGCCTTCTTGTCCCACTCTGTTCCTCACTCCACCCTCTCCAGAGGCAATCACTCCTTGCTGATGGATTTATTATTGTCTATATGGGTTACAGATCAAACCAGCCTTTGAAATGCTCCTTGAAATGGACCAGCATTCAGGGAAAGTGAAGCCTATACCTTGTCTCTTCTGACCTTATCAGGGAGTGGAGAGATTAAAAAATGGTGGTGACCTCAGGTCCCCAGGCTTGCTTTTGTGCTGCTTTTGTCTCCACTAGAACCGAGATAACGTTATTGATCAACTCAAAGATAAGCTTCAAGAGAGGATGGCCAAACTGAACAAAGAGAGCTACTACATGAAGAAAAACACAGATCTCCAGATCCAACTAACTCAGAAAAAGTGCAGCAGTGCAGAGAATGCCCTGGAGAAGGAAATCCAGGTAAGCCTTTCCCCATGGCCCATACTAGAAGGCCTCTCTATGCAGTAAGAGAAGAGCAGAGCCCTCCCTTGCTCCCCAGATGCCCTCTCTGTTCTCCATTATAGTCACGAGCACAGCTGTTTGAACTGGAACAGGAAACTATTTGGAGTTATACACCTTTATCTCTTTTATTGTTTCTCTGTATGATGCTGCAAACAAACAACAAGGATGGCATGGCTTTAGGAGACAGGGAATGCTTAAGTAATGCCGTGGTCAGAAAACCAGACCCATAAGTATATCCAAAGGGGTGGTTACAAAGGCATTAGCAACCTGAGCTCCCAGCAGTTCCCTCAGCAGATTATACAGATAGAGCTGCTTTTCTGGCCATAAGGTGAACAGGACTAGAAAAGTGTTCTGGTTTTGCAAGCATCTTTTTTTGACTGAACAGTCTAATTGTTCCTTTTCCATGGATGGCCCAGGAGCACAGACTGCCTCAGCTGATTTTATCACTGGAAAAATGTCTATGGATTACACAGAGCTCCAGCTCTTTTACTCAGCTTTCAGCAGCAGTGTGTGCACACACATACACACTAACATTGTCTCATATGTGTTCTCTCTGCTCTGATCACAGAATTTGAAGAGCAAAACTGATGAGGAGATTCATGTCCACAGGGAGACTGAAAATTTCCTCATGCTACAATATGAGGTATGTGTGATTGTAATTTAAGCTAATGCTTAAATTAGGAACTTATAAACATCA
Organism: Anthoscopus minutus; assembly: GCA_013399455.1. NCBI lineage: Eukaryota > Metazoa > Chordata > Aves > Passeriformes > Paridae > Anthoscopus > Anthoscopus minutus. The sequence continues at coordinate 37,325 of VWYI01004975.1, read as the reverse complement.
TATCATTGATTAGTGCCTAAAGGAAAAGAGTTATTGCTCCATCAAATGTACCAGGTTCATGACTGCTGCAGTATGAATGATTACTTGTCCTCAAATCTTAATTAATCAAGCTCTCCCAGGCTTGGGATTTGCTACATATAGATATGTTTCCTTAAAATTAGGGCTCATGTAATGAATTATATTGTTTATTCAGGTGTTATGGATCTTTTCTCTCTCAGATAGTTATATTTGGCTAATTGGATTTATTTAGACCCTTCTTGGCAGTCACTAGGGCTCCCAGCACCCTGGTGAAGAGCCCAAAGGGCTGCAGCTTCAGAGACTCAAGGGCTGCACAGAGGGGAGGGACACTGAGGAGGAACGACACGAACTGCCAGTCCAGTTGGCCAAAAGGCCAGTCCAGCTTTATCTGAGGAAGAATTGGGGTTGGATCATTGCTACCTCACAACTATTGTACACACTTTCAGCAGCATGAATGTCCTTGTGGTGTTGATTCAGAGGTTCAGAGCATTCCTATCATTAACAGTGAATAACTTTACAGTGAATAATGCTGCAAAGCCTCTCATAAATGATATGATGGGAAGCAAAACTGGACCACTGCAGGGTACCTGATGTCACTGCCAGTACAGAATTTAATAGGAGATAATAGGTTTTTAAAAATGTAATTTGAGTGCAAACCACTGCAGTATCATGGGAGCAACGAAACAGTGTGCTCTGTACCCCAGAGCTTTGGTCTGATCAATGCTCCCAGTGAGGGGACTGCCCAAGTGCATGCTGAGCCTGGCTGACCTCCAGCAGCTGGCCCAGCAGCCGCCCCTCAGTGCTCAGACAGCAGCTGGTGGCTTTGCAGGGGCTCGCAGACAGGAGGATGACCATGCCCTCCATCCCCCTTGTGTGTCCAGCTGTGATGCTGTAATGAGATTGATGCTTTTCCTCAGATTATTTTTCCATGGAAGCAAACATAGTGGTTGCTATGGCAAAGTTATTGGTGAATAGGAGGAAGTCATCTGGGTGACTCTTTCAGAAACACCTGCCCTATTCATGAACACAAAGCCAAGTTCACAACCTGAAACAGCGTGAAGTGCTGTCCTCTGGGACCTTATTCCTTGTATGCTGAGCTTAATCCAGAGAGTGGGTAGGGAGTCAGGCAGAGGATAAAAGCTCTCCCACTGACAAATTGTGCTTCTCCTCTGCATACACACAAAGAATGGCTTCTGGCTGTCACTTGCTTCATCAGGACTGACTGCACAAAACTAGCCCTGCTGTAATTTATGAGCAGTCTTAGGGGTTTGACCCTTTCAAGAGGAGAAGGAAACACTGGCCATGTACAGTTTACAGGACTCTCACCACCATTCTGAAAGCAGGCCATGTAATAGTAGCAAACCTCTCACCTGTGCACTCTGTACCGTGCTGAGCACCATTCTCTCCCCATGCAGAAGGTGAAAGAGAAGCTGGAATACTGGATGGAGAAGTATAAAAAAGACACTGCTGCAAAAGAGGAAGAACTGGATGATCTAAAAGCATTAAAGGCAGAGAACTTGGAAACAATGCAGAGATTTGCCAAGGAGGTAAGACACCAGCAACATCTCAATGTTCAGCCATGCAAAATTGCATTGGGCTTTTTCCTACACTCATTTGGATAAGGAACCAGGACCACAGAAAAAAATCAGTAATTTTGAGGCATAGGCTGTGATTATGTCTCAGGAAGACAACAGCTGAGATGTCATCTTCTAGTTGCCACCTGTGACATCAAAGAGGGATGATGATGTTTCCCCTATAGCTATTTTCAAATACCAGCAAGTAATGAGAGAGCTACTGACAGCCTTTGTGAGGGGCAGAGGAACTGTCCCATCCCATCAGTATGCCTCACCTTACTCTGCTGCCTGAGTCTGAACAAACCTGCTCCTTCTAGGAAGATCAGGGTAAGACAGGCTGAGACTGGAAAAGGCATGTCATCCCTTCCTGCAGACACACATTCCCTGCTGCACAGAGCTCTGTTACCAGGGACCTGATTCTGGGTAGAACCATTCCTGCCCCACTGGGTTCTTGGTTAACTGCTGGGCTCTGATCACAGCAGAACAGCAGCACAGGATGGAGAGAAGCATCTAGAAAAATGTGTGTTTTAAAACCAGAAGGAATTTACTTGTAAACATTCCTTACTGCCCGTGGGTTGGAGATGATGGGATGGAGCTAGATGTTTCCCTGCTTGTGGACTCATTTTTCACTCTGTACACTGTCATGTCAATGTCCCAAGGGTGTTTGTACATAATCTGCTGCTTAGCCTGGGGGACCAAGTGTCCTCCCCACCACCAGCTGTTGCCTGGGAAGCCATCAGCCAGCCCTTTTACAGCACGGGATCAGGGGGTTAATTACACCCAGGCCGTGGTGAGAGGTTTCACTTTGGCAGCAGCTCCGAGTGCCTGAGGACTGACGGTGGTAATGAGCAACATTTGCCATCTGGATTTAGGAAAGACCAAATCATGGATGTGGGGGAGGAAAGCCCCCACTCACACATTATTCCTGGGCTGCCCTGGAGCTCCCTGGTGCAGAGGGACACCACAACCCATGGGTCTGAGCTGCCCTGGCAGGACTGTGGGCTGTGTATAGCAAGGATGAGACCTGTAGGCAGCAGAGGGAAAGAATCCTTGCACCAGGGTTTGGGTCAGCCCTGCCCTGGCAAATGGCTGGACACAGTGAGCCCTGAAGGCTGTCCTTGCAGTTTAGGGAATATGTTTGTCATGGCTTTTGCCACCTCTGTGCTTTCTTGCAGTGCCTGATGTTCCAGGCAACCATCATCACTGACCGGGCAGACAAGGAGGCCAAGATAAAACAAAGAGAGCAGGAAGCCCTGGAGCTGAAGAGTGCTGTGAAGGTAAAGAGGAGCAAAGCTGAGGCAGTGCTGTTCCAGCAGCAGCTGGGAGTTAATAATCTGTGCCACAGGCTTTGTCCAGGAAGAAAACAGCCCAAGGAATCTGGCTGGTGTGTGGTGGCACAAGAAAAGGACAAAGCCTATTCCTTTTGTTGGGGCACACTCAGAGCCGGCAGCTGGCTGCAGGTTTGAGATGAGAAATGAAAGAGGAGCAGCCAGTCTCCTGCAAATATCACTGCACAGGTGATACAGGGAGGATCGTGGGGTAGTGCCCCTGCTTGTCCCTTGCCACCAGCAACAAGTGCCCTCAGCCCAGCTGTGGATGCCTTCAGCACAACCAGCACAGGCCCAAAGGCTGCCACATAGGCTTGGGGTTCCCTTCTATGGCTGGTGAGCACAGGAAAGACTCTCCAGGCACTGGGCTGTACCAGGTACCCCAGCAAATGATTTAGTCTCAGGTCTCTCTCTTTCTCTCACTTCCAGGTACAGGCCTGGTGGAAAGGTACAATGGTTCGCAGATTCCTTGGCCCCTACAGGCAACTTGAGAAGTATTTGAAGGAACAGTCAAGAGACAAAGAAACAGGCAAGGAAAAATCTGGAGCAAAGAAATAAGTAAAGAAAGTGGCCACAGATGTACTCCAGGACTGTTGCTGGGCAGGGTACTGTGGTATGTCTGACAGGACAAAATAAACCATGTAAACAGAGGTTGGGCAATTCTGGAGAACAGTTCCTGCAGACCCAGTTATGGTGAAGCTGCACTAAAGATATTAAAGCTGCCCTTGAACAGCCTTTTTACCCAGCAGAAAGGGGATTTGCATCAAAGCAGTGAGAAACATTATATCCCCTGTGAAGTGCTTTATGGAAACAACACAGTGGGAGGCAATCCTGTTACCAGCCCAGGAACTCACCAGCATGGGATGCTCTGCATCCAGAACCTCCTCTGCTGCCCCCAAAGCACTGGCTGTGGCACACACAGCAGGGCTCCCTCTGTGCCCTCCAGCACTGCCATCAGGTCAGCAGGGGAGAACATGTGCAGTTTGCAGTGCAAAAACAAGTGCAGTCAGAGCATGCAGGTTTCCATTCCCACAGCCCTGCAGAGTGTCACTGCAGACAGAATATACCTTCTGAGCAAGGGCAGGAACAAAGGGAGAAGGCAGCCAGCCATGCTGCCTGCAGGAGCTGGTCTGTCACAGCCATCCCCTCTGCCCTGGCCAGTGCCACTGTGCAGTGGGATGGGGCTGAAGGCAGGGAGCAGAGCTGCTTTTTAACCAAAAGGGAATCTCTGCTGCTGACACCACTGCCAGTCCACAAGCAAGTCTGTGCACAAAGCCCTGCAGCTAGGCTGCCTGGTTTCTGACTCTCCCAGGTGGGAGATGATCTCAAACCACAGAGTCTGCTTTGCATTTTGTGACCAGCCCGTGCTGGCCCCATCCAAACCTCCTCGTGTCCAACCTGGACTGGGCCAAAAGCTCTGAAGTTCACGTGAGATGTCTGAAACCATGAGCAGAGAACTCTGAACAGGAGGCGCTGGTGCCTTACCAGGCAGACTTGGTTGTCATGGGAGTGCTGAAGTTTCAGATGCTCCAGACAAACAGCATTAGAAGTGCTGGTGTTCCTGCTGGAGCACGGGTGCTTGTTTGAAACCTGAACAAGTTCCCATTCCAGCATTGGTACTGAACAAATTCCCTTGCTTCCCATGCTCCCCACACAGTGCTAAGAGCAGAGATTGCTCCAGCTCGGTGCTGGCAGGAACAGAGCCAGGATTGTGCTTACACCCCACAGCAGGAAGTGCCTCAGTGCAAACCCGGGACTTAAGTTCCTAATTTTAACTCTTTTCATGTGCTGCTGACTCAGTACATTTCACCACAGACCTGTGTTTTCTGTAGGTAATGGGGGCATTAACAGGTGACCTGCTTGTGTGGAAGGAATGAAGTTGATCATAAAACTCTCCAGAGGCTTTGAGCTAAGGAAAAGCAGAATGAGATGGAGGGCAGCAGATCTCTGCTGTTTATGTCGAACTCCAGGCACATTTTATTAATTCAACCAAACAACTGAAATCTGACGCTGGGCTGCACTTGCTTCTCAGGAGAGAATGAAGTAGCTCTAAAAGCAAAAACAAGAGACAACAGTGAACCGGGTTTTCCCATGAAGTTGGGGTGCTGAACCTCAGGTTTCCACAAGAGGCCACTGCGGGGTAGTGACGGGGACACAGCCATGTAACCTGGCCGTGCCCTGCCACACACTCCCCATGGGCTGGGGATGTGGCCACAGAGCCGCTCATCCACCTCCTCCCGGCCCCCTCGGCTGCACTAGCTCATCCCAGGGTGCTGCTCTCTGTCTCACTCCACGGAAACCGCAGCAGAGTTTGTGACTGGGCTGTGCAGCTGCCAAGCAAACAGGCTGGCACATCCAGGGATGGGAGTAGAGCCCCAAACCCAGCGCTTCTGAGGAACTGTGCCACACTTGGTCCTGCTCCATTTTTCCAGCTGTGGAGAGATGGGATCAAAATGTACATCCATGGAATTATCTGCAGGGAAATCTTATGCTCTTTGGAGAGGGTTTTCCCAGGAATTAGATGCAGAAGAAAAGCTGTAGATTGGGAAGCTGGTTAGGAGGAAGCTTTAGACTGAGGGAGAGCAATAAATACCTGAAGAGAGCTGGGCAGCCCTGAGAGAGGCAGGAATGGAGCTGTCTCCAGTGGCTGACAGAGTAACCAGGTTAGACAAGGATGCTGGAGCAGGGAAGAGCATCACAAGGGTAATACAAGAAGGGAGGGTATGTGGATCTCTGACAACTTCTAGGCTTTGCACTTTTGTATTTTAAAAATAATAAAAAGTAGTAGTAAGGAGGGACAAAAGAGGACTAAACATTATGGCTAAGAATAAATTCTTCAAATGCAACAGGGTCGGGAAGCAGGGATGAGAGTTTTACACTTCAAACCCAAGACAGGCCAAAAGCAAAGGACAAGAACAAGGAGTAATGGGACCGGCAGCAGGAAACCTCAAACCCAGAATGCATAATTTACACAGAGAAGGAAAAAACAAGGGGCTGTGTGGAGGGATGAGCAAAGGATTCTGTACAAAATCAGTATCTGTGAAGGTTAAAAATACAAGAAACAGCTTCTGATGTGGCTATAAAACATGTGTAAAAGTCCTGGGATTTTCCTGTCCTGGTAAGTAGAAAATCAAAGCAGCTTCACCAAATGCCAGCTGGAATGATGTAGAAGGGGAATAAACACCTGACACAGAGGATGTGACATTCATTGGTGCAACAGAAAAACAGCAGGAAGAAACACTGCAATTCATGTAAGTTTTAAGACTTTATTTCAAATATCCATGGTTTCCTTTTATATTATCGATGTGCTAGAAGTTCACACTACTGGCAGAATACAAGCGATTTAAAATATACAATATTCAGACACATTTATATGTAAAGAAATTATGGAATGTATTTACAGACATACAGCATGGGATGAAGCTTTAAAATCCTTTACTCTATTACTTACACGTTTACACTGTTTTCAGAAATAACAAAATTAGATCACTTTGTAGAACATCACAATATCTATACAAAAGAATTTTTTGATGTCCAAATTCACCTTACAAGTCCTCTGTTTCTAAAACAGTTTTTCCAAGAACCATTTACAGTCATGAAGGGGTAAGAATACCATTTGCCATCCTGCTGCTACCAAGAACAACAGAGGAGCTCTGGTGCTGTGGAGTTGTCCCTGGTGGATTTGAAGCAGGGGGCAGGGCCTTTACAAAAGCCTCTCCTTCAAAGTGGGCACCCCCAGCTCTACCCCGGCCCCCCAGTGCCATTAGGGGCTCCCCAGTGCCTGGGCTGCTCCACCTGGAGTGTGTGACCCTGCAGAGCCTCAGACACTGCTCAGGGCTCACAAGGTTTGAGGATGGAGTGTGGCACCATGGAGTCAGTGTAGGAACACCAGCAGCATGGAATGCTGAGGTGGCTCCCTGCCACATCCTCCAATCACAAATACCCCACAGAGGAAAGACCGTCTCTTCTTTGCACAACAGAACTTTACACGTTTTCTTTCAAAATACTCTTATCATGGGATACAACAAAAATTGCACATAACTACATTGAAAAATCCCAACCCATTTTGCAAGAGAGAACTGAGGTGAGTTTGGTGTAACACATTAAATAAATTTTAAGATGAAACTTCAGGTTTGGATGTTTCTCCTAAGCGTTTGGAAAAGATTTAGTGCTTGCCAGCCTGGAAACTTAAGTTTACAAACTAACACAATTACCTACATTGAAACTGCCAGAGTGAATGTTGCTCACAACAAAGTACCTGGTGCCAGGGACCCTCTGCCCGCCTGGCCTCCAGCCACAGGTGGCCATGAGTGCCACACACGGCAATAGGAAATGTCTCTTTCTTGCACGCCAGACTCGAGCCCCTACCCCATTAAAAACTACTGTTAATCAAATGACAACATTTCCACCAACCTGAATACTGTTAAGTTTCATTTTCCGTAAGTGCTGGAGCAATCACCACACCCTCACAATTCCATGAAGGGAATGGTTTTCTTCAAACGGGTATTTAAATAGCCCATGATGGGTGTGCTGCTAAATGCAACTGTCCCTGTAACAACAGGTGACCTAATGTTGGAAACCGAGGTGAAGTCAGTGCCCCCCTCTCTCCAAATTACCTGCAGACACAAACACACCAGGAACACTCTGTGTCTGTGGTCTTGCCTGCAACTGGCAGCATCTTCCCCTCAGCAAACTGCAGCAGACACTTCAGACACCTCTGTGTACCCCTGTGGCAATGACCAATGCTCCTTACCACTGGCATTAAGTGAAACATAAAAACTAGTTAAGGGGGCGAGAATGCCTGTGTGGAGCTGCTGTTCATACGGGTACTGTGAGTTCCTGGCACTTAAATTCCCTGCAGGGCTCAGGGCAATGCATTTGTCCACCATGAGGAGGTTTTCTCTTTGCAGCTGGGCACTCTTAAACACCTTCCAGGTGTTCTTCACTTGGAATGTGACCAATCAATGCCAATAAGAAGCGACTGGAATAATTATGAGAAATAGGGGATTCAAAAATCACCACAATGATCCTTGAAAGAAATACATGAAGCAAAACAAAATGGAAACAAAACTGCAAATCAAAAGAGGAAGAATGCAGCTAAGACCAGTCTTTGGCAGCTCCCACAGCAGATTTTACTTCTGCAAAAACGGCTTTTAGCTAGTTTGTTCCCATTTCTTCTTCCTTTATCTGCATAAAATCCTCTTGGTGTATTCTGCTTCAAATATATCCCGGACAGAATATAGCTGATGCCTGGAGTTGCTTTCAGAACTACATGTACCATGTCTTAGTAGCATAATGTGCAGGGATGCTTTAAATTGGGCAACATCTGACAAAGGAACCGCAGGGGTGGAAAGGTGGATTTTGTGAGGCCTTTTGGGGTGGCAGGGGGAGAAATATTGTTAACTGATCTAGGTAGTGAAATTAGCCTTGTCACTAGGACCAGAGCACACAGACCTGTTTTTATTTTGCACATCAGCTTTCCAGGAAAACACAAAACTTGTCAGCTGCCTCTCCCACTTCTGCACACTGAATTTCCATTTTTATGTTAAGGAAAGAGGAATGAAGCAATAGCAGTTCTGTAAAACCAGCACATATCTCTACATAAACTCCAACTAATAAAGGGCTTTATTGAAAGCCTTGTCTAACCCTTCAGAACTTCGGAGCTGCCTCAGCACAGACGCTGCTCTGACAACATCCAGCCCACCTGGGGAACTTGAGAACTGCGCTCTTACCATGATCCATTCTGTGCCTGCAGGGGATGCTTCAGCCCCTCATAAATGTGCTAGCTGGAAGGGCTTCTAATGACCAGCAGGGCAGGCTGGCACTGTTCCCACTGCAGGGAAATACGAGGGATTCTGGTGATCCCACAAAACCACCAGAAGGGGATGTGAGGACGGGCAATTTCCCTCCACTGCTGCTGGCAAAGTGTTCAGATAAAGACATGTTAAAACCCAAGCAGAAAGTGAACCCGGCAAGAATGATGATGGGATTTAGCCCATTTGAACAGATCTGATTTAGTATCTTTTACTAAGGTGTTTCTGGCAGAGAAAACTGAAAAATGCAGTAATTTTTCCATTGGGAAAAAAAAGTGGCTTTTCTTCTTTGACTTTTAGTAATGAGGACCTGTCAAGGCAAGTGACAGCTCTGTGAGGCTTGACCCCGTTATCAAACACTGCAGGTTAAGATTGTGTGATGCAATTTTTAAAATATTATAATAGAAATAGCCATTCTTTGAAGGCAAAGAAAGTCCAATTCTTTGCACCCTGTGGGTAAGGAAAGAAATTAAATTCCCTGTGTGCCCACTGCACAACACCCCCTTTTTTTTTTTTTTTTAACAAATTCCTCTAGGAATTGCTTTCCAAACTCTAAACCCATTTCTTCATCCAGCAAGGTCAGTTTCTACAGCTGGCTCCAAGAGCCAGCCACTGGAATTCCCTGCCCTCCTCCCAATGAACTCTCATTTTTTTAAATAAGGGGCAAAAATAATAGTAATAAAAAATGTTACTGGAAACTGTTGTGATCTCCAAAAAAATGGAGAAATGAAGTAAAACATTCCTGTCAGGAATCACGGAAACTCATTTCCTTAGAACAGAGCTCTGTGTGTTTGGATGCACTGCATGGGCAGTAAAGTCTTCAGGTCCTTCTGCTTAGCCAAGGTAACCCAAAAGGTCCCGGAGGTCTTTACACAGCAGACAAGTGGTGAAGTGGCTGCTGCTTTGGGGGTGCCAGCTCCAGGAGCGCCTGGACAGTCACAGCTACCTGTGTCAAACCCTTCTCTTCTAAAATATGCAGAGGCAAACATAATTGCTCCTGAATGGGGAACAAAACAAAGACAAAAACAAAATGGATGAAAACCACTCAACTGAAAAGAAAAAAAAAATTAAGCAAAAGGTGACTGAAATATGAAATGTTATGGACAGGCAGCACACACATATAGGGGTAGGACATGAGATTTCTGCTTGTGACAAAGGAATCACGACCTTGACTACTCAAGCAAGGTGGCCTCAGGCTAATCTCTTGTGTTCTTCTAATAGAAAACTCTACAAATGAGAATTTGAAAAAGGATTGTGGGAGAAAAGAATAGCAAATTGTTCTCCATCTCTGCCCACACTGAGATGGCACCAGTTTATGAAATCAAAGTAGATGAACTTGAGGAAGGGGAAGCTTTGCTTCAATACGATCAATCTGCTACAACATAGAGCAGGAGAGGAACCACAGCTTCCTTTCCAAATCAAACCTTTTGAAGACAGTCCTCCTGGGAAAAGCCTGTTCAGCTACAGCTGTGAGGGAAGCCCTGGTGGGGAGCAGGGAATGAGTCACTACCACTCACTCACCTCCCCAAAGTGCCCCCGCTTAGCAGGCGGCCCCCAAAATAATCCTGAGGAATAACAGTAATACGCAACATGCAAAAAGAGGTTTCAAAGTGTTTATTAACAGTTGTGCTATTCTCAGTCTAAGATGTATTTAAAGCCTCATCCTACGGAAGTCATTGGCACCTTCTGGCCATCCTCACTCCACAACAGTCAGGATACATGTCCAACAGTTCTCTGTATCCGCAGAAAATAGCCCAAGTGTGTCCTTCCTATAGAGCTATAGAGACTTTTTCATGTGTTATTTTCACATCAATCAGCATTTCACCACTCCTTGAGTCTTTACTGATTTTTGAGGTTAAAAAATCCTTCAGCACAAACAGTGGCAGCCAACACTCCTCCCGCAAAGCTCCGAGCAGAGAGAAAACAAGTGAGCCCCCATTGCAATTCTCACAGAAAGCCATATGCTCAGGCTAAAATACATTTTTCTTCCAGAAAATGTATATTACTTTGAAAAAATTGTGCTTTTTGAGAAAATACTTGTAAACTTGAGTAAATATGCCTTATCTTTTTTCTTACGTATGCAAAGAGATAAGGGGGAAAAGCTTTGGAATGACTCCATACCACACACAGTAATGACAAACAAAATTTTAAAACTGGAAGGCACTGTTAGTGTAAAACCCCTTGCAGCTTTTATCACAGTGTTCATTAGAAGTTAAGAAACACAGGAACCGAGTTCATTTTAGTTCATACCAGTAAACAGTGCAAGAATAGCTTACTTAAAAATAAAACAATCTCCCCCTGTCAAAAGTCCCTTCTTTACTCAGTGATGTTTGGCTTGGACAGAACACTTTGTGTGACTTGGACAGAGGGCAGCAGCTCTTACTTGCTCATTTGCTAAATACTCACTTCATGGTATAAGAGTTTGTGAGACCCACATGCACGTAACACATTTTTACTGGTAGTGACCACATTTGCAACTGAACTCCTGTGTACCTTAAACTGTGCTTCAGAGATGTTCCAGGTTATGGCTGGAATGCCAACACCACTTGCCCTGGGCTTCCAAGCCATTTACTGCACTTGCAGATATAACAGAGATTTATTGAAGATACATTTGGAATAGCCATTTCCTGAACACTTACCTGTCACTGGTCTCTGAGCAGAGCTTCCTGAATGGATCTCCACTCTGAGGAGACATGGTCTGTTACACACATGGGGAGTGCCCTGAAGTTCTGAGGTGTCCCTGAGACATTAAAGCATTAAAGCACCAAGATGCTTTCCCTGGAGAGGGAAAGGCTGTGAAGCTTTATGGAAGACTACCTGAGTTTTGTAAAACAGTGAAGAGTGCTTGTGCAGCCAGGACTTATATTTGTGCAATTGCATAACACAAGTTTTCTGACAATAACAAGATAAGAGAAAGAAGGGAATAAGCATGGAACAAGCTTGAGTTGGGGTGCCCAAGATCAAGTGACAATTCAAGAAGTTTTTGGTGAGTCTTATCCAAATCACAGTAAAATGCTATGACATTCTGTAGCACAGGATCATAGAGATTCTTCCTTCTGTGCCAGAAAACTTTTTTCTCAAATCTGTTTAAGAGCTTAATTTCTCTGAAATTTCTTCTTGAACTCATGTAAAGTTCAAGGAGCTCAGGATTCACTGCCAGTTGTTTTAAAAATCCTGACTCAAAGTAATACAGCAGAGTCTATAAATTTGAGAAATCAAATGCGCTCAGAAGTAGCATAAAGGACTGGGGGTAAAAACCAAACCAGTTAGAAAATTCTGTAGACAACACCAGACCATGTCTCCTAAGACTGTGAGATCGCATCAAGAACATTGACATTGAAAAAAGTACTTCACATTGTTTAACATTTTTTATCAGATAATCCTCAAGCAATTTACCAAAGCAGTTGCATTTCCCATTATACAGATGGGGGAACAGAGGCACAAACTGACAACTGCAGTTTTCACTACACCACTGGTCAGCAGACTACAGCATGCACCATGTGTCCTGACCTCAGCCCTCACTTGAGCCCTGGGACAGAACCTCCTCCCTTGGAAAGCATTTCATCTGCTCAACGTAACACAGCAAATACAAATGGGAACTGGGTCACGGATGGTGGTGTGGGTGCACCAACGTGTTTCCACATTATACTTGTCACCTCTGTCCCATCCGTGGGAAACAAAGCACTTCATGCACACAGTCTTGGCAAAGCCCAGAATCTGTTCCCAAGCACTGGAGTGACGGAGGGAGGAAGCAGCACCACTATCCTTCACTAGAGAAAAAAGACCCAGCGATAGAACATACAGAGCGTTAGCATTAGAGTACAGTAAAACACCACAAAGCCCCAGAGCTGAACGGAAAGGGACACAAGACTGGATTCTTCTGAATCTGTCCCCAGGGAAAGAAGAGTCTCAACTGTTCTTTTAACGCTGAGGTTTAGCTGGAGAATGTCAGAAGGGGAACAAAGATTGTCCTGTCCAGAGTGTGTGAGCAGGAAGGGAAAACAGACAGAAAAAAAAGGTCAGTCAGTTAGCCATAGCAACATCCACGAAGCAGTTATCAGACATCTTAGATACAACCTACACATTTGAGAAGCACATCACAGCTGGTTAATTCTCACATAGAAATCTGCAAGACTCCCATTGCAAAGAATTCAATGTCAGTGTTTAGTGTTCAGTGAGGTGCCTGTCACCTCTCCAGCTCCAACATTTAACTATTCCTTATTAAAAACAGCAGCTCACGCAAGCCTTAGTGAAACCCATTTTTCTCTAGAAGTGGAGAGGTTACAGGTATTTTGAGATGCTGCTGGCATTGAGTACTCACCAAAGTTCAGCCTCCACATGTAACTTAATGAAAACAGCAGCTCAAGGAATTATTTATGTGTAAATGATGCTTGAATGCAGCACTCTGCAGAAATATCTACTAATTAAAGTTCAAGAGTTTTGTAACTATTCCTATTGTGTGTCTCTTGTCTCGCTTTCCCACAGATAACTGCTAATAATCAGAGAAATCTAGATTCATGGATCAACCTGTTCAGCTGAGGGTTTCCTTTGATCCAAGGGCTTTAAAACCACTAAAGTCCTACAAAAGTTGCTCTGCTGTGGTGTCTGTAATTAGCCCTTTCTGAAAGTAGCCTTCCCCTTAAAAGGCAAGTATTCCTACATGGAGCCATGCTTTCAGAAATCCTATTTGTAATTAGAATGGAAATGAAAGGAAAAACCTACAGACAACTTTTCAAGAAAAACATACTAGGCTGCTATGCTACTCTTACATGCAGGTATCCTATGCTCACATCTCAGCAGAGATGTAATGCAGACATGTGAGAGCAGCTTTGGAGTTGAGGGTATTTCACTAACTCTTCCCCGAGAAGCCATCCTTGAACTCTTTCACATTAAAACAAGACATGAGAAAAACAGGAGAGCCCTACACAGTAGGGGTAGCAGGTGGAGCAGCCTGGGTTTACAGGGGACTTTTTCTTGATTGGCCATTGTGTTTGTTTGGTTTTGATTGTGGGTCATTCCAGTGACCTTCTTTGTACTGCAGTCTCATAAAAATTGTATCTTCATACTTGAATGAGCTATAAATAGGGAAGCTGAGATGGAATTGCACAATGCCAGATGAATTTATATTGTGCAGTTCTGCTGGGATTGAAAGTCCAAAGGTTTTTAGGGGACCAAAGCAGTGCAGGATCTCCCAGCATTAATGGTCACTTAAAACTCCCTAGCCCCTTCCAACACGATTCACAACTGGGCCATATGAAATTTCCAGGCAGCTCAATAAATAAGTCATCCAAAAATCCCAGTGGCTCAAATATCTACAAGTGATCCTACAAGTCATGTAGAAAATCCTACATGACTAAATCAAGAACTGCCTTTAGATATAGCTGGGAAATGAGTCACGGGGTCTACTTCTCCCTTTCAGAATAGAAAAGAAACCAGCACCTACAACAGAAACACCAATGCTCAGCAGTGTAAAACCCCAAATCAATTAGTGCACTGGAAGGCAAATTAGGAAAAATATAATGTATTGAAACGTTTTGTACTGAGACAGCTGCTGAATAAGACATAGCTGCAAAGGACAGGACAGCATAAAACAAGGTAACTGGACCAACAGGATAAGATGGACTATTTAATATGTGTCCACCTCCTAGATCCTACAAGTATCAAAAGGGGACAAGGAAGATAGACTTCTACCATTGGTACATAACAAAAGAAGTAGGAGCTAAACAAAGACAGCTACCATCAGAGAAAGGCCAATAATTCTGACATGTTGGTAAGACAGTAAAAACATTCATATAAGAGAATTATTGTGAAGGAACATGAAAAGCTTTGGGATAAAAAAAACCACATGCAAACCATCATCCATATTTTATCCCAATTTTAAGCTTTCACACACATAATACTGAAAAAATGTAACTGCCAGTTCTAAAGGCAAACTCAAAGTCCGTCAGCTATCATTAATTTTATGCACAGTATTTAAGTGAATCTGTACTAAAACATAAAGTCTATATACCACACTCTGATAAACTGTATCTGGCTTCATTTTATCTGGCTCTAGAAGACCATGAAAGGTAAGTCTGATCTATACTGCAGGACAGCTTGTACCTGAACCTTCTAAACTTTTAATAATTAGTTTTAATCCAGTATTCCAAAGAATGTTTTATTTTCTGAAGCACCAGGCAAAACTGCATCTGAAACATTATATCAGGACAGCAGAAATACATACCTGAGGCACTCCAATCCTTTTGCAAGCTTCCAAGAAATTCTCCACGTTTCGTCTGCACTTTGCCATTGTAAGTTTAGGCTGCAAAGAGGCAAAGGCATAAGTGTTCTTAACTGGCAAGGTTTTAAAAGACTTTTATGTTTTATTTAAATAAAACTCTTAATAAATGTCTTTGCCAAAAAGACTGTGCTGACATAAGCTCGTCTAATTCAAAGCAGGCTCTGCTGAAGTTTGCTTTTCTTAGAAAACCATCATAGTTTTCGAAGCTGTTTTATGAAAAGCTAAGTTATGAATGCTGAATGATAAAGGACAGTTCTAAGCTCTGCAATATTTATATACATAGTGTTTAATGACTGGATGACACAGTGACTACAGTGTAATAATTTTAAAAATTATTGTCATGATTCAATTTAAAAATGTCTTTCGATGAAATGCACATCCATGGCTTCCATGCTGTGATTTCAGAGCAATTTCACGACATAAAGCAGTCTAGAGTTTGTTCTGGATTACTATAATGCAAAACTATATAAATATCAAATCATACTTTAATTAGCAAAGAGGTAAAAAAATAAAGGCTAAAGGAAACCAAAAAATAATATCGGAAAACTGGAAGTGAACCTTGCTGCTTGTCAGCCTCTTGTAAATGTGTTCAATGGAGCTGTCTGAATTGCACCCACGAGGCATTTTTTCATCTCAGGTTTTTTCTGCAGTCAGCTGTCACACCTCTTCAGGCATAGCACAGCACAGGCTCTGTCTTGTTCCTGCTCTTAAAGCTTATTCTTTACTGGTTCAAAAGATACAAACTTCCTTCTCCTGTGAACATGCTTTTGAGCAGCAGGCAGCAGCCTCCAGGTATTCAACACTCCCATAAAGGATGGGATTTATTTTGTCCCCTTCATGTGTTTCCCCACCAAGGAAGCAGCTTAAAGGCCAGCATTGGTTTCTTTCTCCCAAAACACCAAGGGAATACAAAGATCACACTGTGCCTGCAGCATGATGTGATGGCCTCTTCTGCTCCTGGAGCCACGAGATTCTAGGCTGCCTCTTCCTTGGGATTCACATGATAAAACCATGACTTAATTCCTAACACAGAACATTCAGCTGCACATCAGACCAGGCCACTGAAAAGATCTCATTGATGCAAGTCTCCTGAACAGTGGCTCCTTGCCTTTGCTTGGAATGATCTCACAATCTGCCTAAAACATTGATGTGTCCAGTTCAGTTGTTCTCAAAATAATGAGGCCATCTGCCCGGGCACATCAAGTTCCAGGGACACAACCACAATAACACTTGGCAGCCCAGGAAGTGCCAGTTCAGATGCCAACCAACATGCAGACTCACTCCAAAAGAAGGGTAAGTGAAGACTATGTGCATGTTTCAACTTCTTCCCCAAGGAACAATGTCTGTTTTTTTCCTTATTCGTATAATGTAAAGGCGCATAACAAATAATCTGCCTGTCCATAATACTTTCAAGTGGCCAATCCTAAATATTTTCATTGAACTTTCTGACTTCCACAAACACACACTGGATAATTAACCTGTTGTTATCTCAGAGATTTTAACCATTCTCTAATTCTGTGCTTTCCCTACAACATAGACTGCAATACTTCCCTGCTCGCAACATTTCCCTGGCACAGCCACCTTTTTTTCCTTTTATCACAAAGGTATGACGAAATTTGTTTTGTTCCAGGAGATGCTGTACTCCAAGTATCTTGAGTATGGTCTGCTAAAATTCCTAGGCAGAGGAATTTGTACTGCTGCGGACACAGGAATCAGCTTGGTCTCTGCCTGGTTTCACCAACTTGTGTAGTGGGATCCTACTTGTAATTCTCTACTATGTCTTCCTGAACTTCCCAGACATTTTGATATTTTAAAATATCCTGTTTCAGTTTTCATGCTAAACTGTCTTGTACTTCACTCCTTTTGAAGTTAATGTGCTTAGGGAGCACATGAAAATGTTAACATTTGCTTACAAACCCTAACAGAATTTCATTTAGTGACAATAGAGACCTTTTTTCAACAGCACAGATGGTTATTTTTTGTCATGTACATTCACTGAGGAGAATGCTGAGTTTAGCGCCAGTCTGGACTGTGTAGGATGCTACTTTGGACAGCTATAAAGCAGTGTCACTGTTACACACTTACAACAGCAGGTGAGGGCACGTGGATGCTGGGGACAGAGCGGGGCCGCACGTGGTTGGCCAGGTGGCACAGAACGACGCCGTCCGTGAGAGCCGCCCCGAGGTCGCTGGGCAGTGACACCTTCAACCGTGACTCGATGTTCTGTGGGACAACAGGGACACACACGGGGCAGCTGAGAGCTGCGTTCCTCCAGCTGGTTCATTCTGCTCAAGTTTGTATGAGGCAGAGTTCCTGCATTACAACTCTGTCTGTCCTCATGGCATTTTCCAGCTTTCTGAATAACCCCAAGGAAAACCCTGCACATTACTGTGGCCCTGGGCTCGCCACAGTCTGGGAGCAATCGAGTTCAACTAAGAACAGCTTTCATTGTACAGCACAGTGGACTAACAAAACCATTATTCAAAAATAATGGAAATCAGGATCTAGGAAAAGTATTCCTAACCCTACATATTCTCAGAGAATGGTTCTGCCAAGGGAAGTGAAAAGAATTGTCTTTGTGGGACAATACAGTTAACAAAAGTCAAGACAATATTTTTGGCTTTAAATAAAAACTGAACTATTTGGCATAAGCAGTCCTTTAAAAAGAAGGTAGTCAGCATTTGTTTAAGAGAATGAATAAAAATTCAATTCAGACTTTCAAACTCATTTAAAGTGCTGTGTGAATGCCATCAAGTTGTAATACTGTATCTAAATTTTTAAGTATTAAAAAAAAAATTAAGCTTACCTGGGGAGCAGAACAAGAGACAGACTACAATAGAAAGCAATCTGAGATAACATGAGAGACAGTCTGCAAACACCATTAAGTTTTGTTTTATCTAAGATAACCTTTCTCCTTTGGAGAAAGGAGACTGTCCTTACTTCAACACTTCCCCCCAAAGAGAGGGTATTTTTTCTATTTGAGCTTATGGCTTTTAAATTAGCTTCAATAAGTATTTTCTTTTTTAATGGGAAAATTCAAATGGTTAATTACAGCACGTCAAGAAATCCCTTCATGCTCCTCTGCAGAAACAAGTCTGGGGCAAAGCAGTACCTTAATGCCTGGTGGCATTTCCAATATTCCTGTTTATTGTCATTGTACCTGGGCACAAATGAGTAGTGTGGTGCCCCTGGGCAGACAAAAAGCATAAATATTAGAAACATTTGTGGCTCACAAATGTTCTTAACTAAGGATAAGGCAAGAATCAACCAACAATGTAGAGCACACGAGGAAACCATGATGGCAACACAACTGGCAGCAGTCTCTGCACTCCATCTGCTTTTCTGTCAGCTTTATAGCAAGAAAGAATTTTAAAAACGACATTAAAATGGGACAGTAAAGGCAACTTTCCAGGGAGCTCCTTACAAGTGTGAAAGCTGATAAAGAAGATAAGGAAGCATACATAAAAGCAGAGTTCACTGGACATTTAGGAACAAGAGTTAACAGAGTTTATTATACAGAAGTTGAAGCTGACTTTACCTACCACAAAGAACCAAGTGAACACCACTGCACCCATCTGAAAGAAGTACATAGACTGTACCACACCATTATTTTTGGTCAACTGTGTCCCATATTGGTTCAGTGAAACTGGTCCATAAGACAAAGGCAGATTTAACAGGGTCACAAAATGCGTTTCCTGCTATGCCCATGTTCTGGCTCCTGGCAGCCCTTACCTTGCGCAGCTGCTCTATCAGCTCCAGCTCCTCCTCCCGCTGTTTGGAGTTTTGTCTCACTTGAGGGTCTGCAGAATCATTAGCAGGAGACAAGGCACAGGTAGAGGATGAAGCACCAGCTAAAAAAGCAGCATGAAGGAAAGAGAATCACTATGCATGGTTTGGCTCTGTGTTGTTCGCTACTACTCTGCACACGAAGTTCCAAGACAGGTACATTACATTCATTTTCACATATCTCTTTCTTAGCTTTATTAATCAAACAAATGATCTACCAACCTAAATGACATGTCAACACAATTTCCTCAGTTTAGATCCTGATCTTTCTGTTCAATAATAGTTGTACACAGATGACAACAAAGTTTTGCCACACGCAGTATGTTGACACATTTCCGTCTTTCCCAGAAACTGCAATTTTGTTACAGACTACTGAGCAAGAATTATCAAAATGTTGAAGGCTTTTGTGACAAACGTGTAAGTGCAGACCAGGATGAGCAAATTCTCACAGTTTCATAGATATGACAAAAGAATATCGGAGAGTTCCAAATAAAACCCTGCTTGTTCACAACAAATATGATGTCACCTGTCTATAAATGGAATTCTAAAAGTAATTTGATGATAAAGACCTGAAGTAACAAAACACTGCAAGCCCCAGGTAATGCAGATGTCAATATAATGTAGCAAAACTAGCTGATTTCTGAGCTATATAACCTACCTTTCTTGGCTTCATCCCTGACAGCTGTTCGGAAAAGGAAACTCGCAGGTCGCTGGGAAGGGTTTCTATAGGAAGGCGGGGCTGCATGGTCAGGATATGGAGGGGAAAGGTGGACTAAACAAATGTGGAAAGGCACAGGAAAGGAAGGAGGAAGAAGGAAATGGTTAGAGTTTAAATAGGAAATGGGTACAGCAATGTGGTAATTAAAAAGAACAAACCAAAAATTTTAATGTAATGACAAAATAAATTACAGCCGTGCATGATAAAAGCAGAGCAGGAAAAGGCACTTCCAAGGACACTTGCATGCAAAGCACATTCCACATACCAATTCCAACAACTGTTCTGACTCTTGCTGAATGCATTTGTGTGCCAAAGCCTCTATGAAGGCCTAAACCAGACAAACCCTGTCCTCTGCCTAAGGACACACTTCACCCCTGCTGTCATTTCCCTTGTGTTTTTCTAAGGAGGGCCAAGTAATGGTAAATTCTCACACAGCAGTGCCACAGTCAGAGGTGGGAACAGATGCTCCCCTCTCTTCATAGGACAAATAAGCAGGCAGGCATTTTGATCTTATTTTTCAGAATTTTTTTTCCTGTTCCTGTTACCTGTCTGAGTGGTAGGTGAGCCAGGGGAGATGGTAGATCTGTCATCACTCTGTGAAAAAAAAAGCAGAAGAGTATGAATGGTCCGAATCTGGAAAAGCTTTGACTACATTTTAATTTGCTGTGTTTTAAGAAAAGCTCCATCCATCTAAATTGTGTTTCAAAAAAATAACCAGAAATAAGAAAAAAACACTGTATGTTGTTTTCCAAGTCTTATCCCTGCAGAGATAAAGATTTTTTCTTTTACAGAAATGACACAACTGCTTTTTGTCCTTAGGAAAAAGAATAAAGAAACAGCACTTGACTATGCAATGATAGATCATTGCTAACTCTTCCTTCTAACCTAAACTGAAAAGTGCTCTCTGCAAAGGAGACATTAAGAAACAGGTATTAAACAACATGCAGAACTTGCAATATAACAGCCCTGACCAGGATACTCCTCTTTGACACCTTTGCTAATGCAGAACTCCTCTTTAATAAACATCTGTCCTCAGTGAAACACACTGTGGTTTCATCACAGTGCTTACACAGACTAATGATTTCTTCTGATGAATGCATTCAGCACAGCAGTTTCCACAGGAAAAAAAGAAACAGGCAAAGAATACAAGTGTACTTCTGATGAACTCAACTTGATCAAGAGTAAATGATTTTGTACAGAAAAAGCAACATCAAAGACAACCAAGAACCTCTTGGAGCAGAGACTGGTTACCATGTTTTATAGATCTTCTGTAGACACAGCCTAAAGCTAAGATGAGGTAATACCTACTACAGTTTAATCAGGTGAATCAGGTTCATACCCTACCTGAACTTTTGATTAGATGCTGACAGACTAACACCTGTTAAAACCGATGTGTGGATCCGAGATTTTTTTGTTGGCTCTAGTGGTGAATGATAATAGCAAGAGATACCTTTACAGGACTGAAGGTAGAGGCACTAGGCAGGGTAGTAGCACAGCTTTCTTGGTTCAACCCTGAGAGTGACTGAATGTAGAAAGAAAGAGAAGGCAGTAGCAGAGTTAGTGAGTAGCTGACAGGTCATACACAAAGGTGGAATGCAGCAAAGTTAAAAATGAAGAGGTGATCACAATTACACTCTCAGAAACACTCAACAAGCAACACATAAATACTTGCTGAATTATAGTTAAAGCCTTCCTACACTCCTGAACTTTCTGGGAGGTACAGTGTTATTTTTACATACAATACAGTGGCATTAAAAACAGAATTAAGAACAGTAAGTGAGGCAAAAGCTTCTTTAGTAACACCTATGGCATCAGAAAAGAAGAAATTTTACCCTGCAACAGTCCATTCTAGGCACCAATAAATATTAACAGCTTTCTTTTTCATGTTTTGAGGATGCTATGCATGGCTGAAAAATCAGAGAATCCCATGTACAAGAGGCTCTGTAATACACACTTTGTAACTGCCACAAACACTAACAACTGGTCCTTCTGATTACACACAAAGTAAATGAGATTCTGGGTAGAATCTCACTCTTGAAGAATATGTCAGTGACAGGATTTACAGTGATGCCACAAATAAAGCGTAGTCACATTTCAATTATGACAAATATTAAAACCAGCCAAATAAACAACTCTTCCTGTTTACAGAAGAGGGCCTGTAGTTGTGCCCATCTGTCACTGACAGGTGGATCTACAAGGCCAAATCCTGTGTCTCACAGAAAGGACCATCAAGACTTTAACATCTGAGGACCGAATGGCTCACTTCAGCTATGCTTTCTGAAACAGCATTCAAATAGCAAAGTGATAGTTCAGCACAAAAAAAGAACATCGAAGGACACCTAAAAACACTACAGGTAGTGAAAGACACATTTGGGAGTTAGTTTTTAAAATATCTGCAACTATTCTGCTACTTCAAAACAGCACAGCCAGAAGGACTAGAAGGAAAAGTTTGCACTCAGAGCAAGCCTTAAACAGAAATGTTTTTAGGCCCTGTACAGACTTATAGCTGATCCTCAAGACTGCCTCTTTCTCCAGAACAGGTCAGAGCCAAAATGGTGGGGATTTTATTATTTTTTAAGCGTTTCAAATACCACTTAGACAACACATTAGTTAGCACATGAGAACAGTAAAATAAACCAGAACTAGGTGGGCTGTAACATCAATGCATCTGCTTATTCCTGCATGAGAAGAGCAGGGCAAGCTTGACACAAGAAGAGGTCACTGCACGCACCCAGCAGTGGGCAGAGGGGACACGGCACAGCACAGGGAGGGACAATCACAACACCAACACACTGCATGCTCTTCACCTGTTTGCGAGTGCCTGGCCTCCTTTTAATGGTATTGGTGTTATTGTCAATCTCAAACACAAAGAGAGGCTCAAAGCCATTCTGTCAGGGACAGCAAGGAAAGAAAGAGAGGGAAGAAAGGAAGAAGTGAGGCAAAGAACAACTGTGAGAAAAGGCAGCCACAACACTAAAGGAGCCAGGATGCTGCAGTTCAGACTTACACTACCCTCTGCACATGCTACACGCAGTCTTTAGGTCTAGCACTGAAGTCACAAAAATTTCCCTGTGCCAGAAACAACTGTAGATACAAGCAGTGTCAAAGGAGAGCCCAAACAGAACTCTGCATGAACCAAATAAGGATACTTTAAGGGAGTTTGGTTATTAAACATTTGAATACACAAATGAATGCCAACGGTCTGAGAGAAAACTGCAGGGTACAAGTTTGCATAAGTCAAGTCCTGCTTACTTTACCCATATTATTATTATTTTTAACACCTCGGTGCTTAACTTAAATTTAGTCTTAACTTAAAATGTTTCAGAGATCCTATGTGCTAACAGTAATATGAGAGCCTCGGGGCACATTTGAGACCACAACAATCAAACAACACAAAGAAGGGAGCACAAAGCAGCAATGACACAAAAGTTGTGAGAGGAAGAGGTCACAGCAGCTGCCTGATGCTTTTGAAGTACCTCGTGGGCTTCACAACAGAGAAATTGAGCAGCAGTTAGAGAGGATATTTTGGTTCTTTTTCCCCCTTCGATAGTATTTATCTTGTAAGGGACAGCATTGGAGAAAACAAGGAGATATTTGGAGAAAAAAGAGATTTACAAGTAAAGAAGGCTGAAATCATTAGGAAAGTCTGAAAGCTTGATACCAGCTCTACAAGTTCCACTGTAACAAATGGAACTATCCTTGTGAGAACAACAAGAGGTTCTGACTAACATAAAACTTTTAGTCGCTCAGAAAGGCCAGTGATTACATTTCTTCAATGTGCCTCTGACTCCACTTCAACAATATTTTAGTCTGGTTATCTATCACAGGTCAACCCAGAGAAATCCACCACAGTGTGCAGTGAAGTTCTAAGCCCAACTCCACTTCAAATCACAGGTATGCAGGAGGAACTACAATTAAACTGAACCATTAACATTCACAGAAGGTAAGGGCAATCATTCTGGGACGTCAAACCAACTGCCTTGATGTTGTTTATAAACAGAAGGAAATGGTCAGAGTAACCAGCACAACATGAATACATTTTAATTAGTGATTCAAGACAACAACAAGATGACAAAAAGAAACACTAAAGATTTTAAAAAGGAGATTCACAACTTTCATTTTTTGTTAAAGTAGTAACAATGACAGAAGAACAAAGTAGTAAAATAATAGCTCACTTGCTTTCTAACTATATATTAGATTTAGTATTTTTAAAAGATTTTTCTATGTCCTCAGAAATTAGACCTACGTAAATTTCAAACCTATAAGGACAGGGAAAATGTCAAATGAAATGCAATAGAATATGAAAAGGTAAAAGCAATGTAAAATATTACAGTTTTTTTAAAGCAAACTGATGACCATTTCCTTGATGTCGAACAAGCTTTTACAATATAAAATACATTTGTGTAAATGAAAAAACGGTACAAATTCATGAGCTACTATGGGCTTAATGTTCCCGTTACAGTAATTGCCAGAAACAGCTGCCCTGGCACATGTGATCATCAGGCACAGTGTGGATTTTCACCACAGAAGAGAGCTGCAGATCAGATACCCCAGCATTTCATATACTACTATAATTTAGTACTACTGAAAAATGTGAGGAACCAAAAGAAAAATGAAAAGAGAAATTATTGCTTTCAATCCTCTCCTGCCAGCCTGGTCACTTTTTTTGTGATGTAAAAGGATGTAACTTGGTTAAAGATGAAAAAAGAAACAAATAGCAATGGAAGCCAGTTTCAACTAAGTTTCTGAAAAATTTATATCTTAATTTACAACAAAAGTCATGTGATCACACAGTCAAATAGAAATGGGGTTCTTACAGGTGCCTTTAAAATAAGTTCCAAAGACAAATTCACTGACAACAGAGAATCATCTCAACCCAAACTACTGCTCTTCTCCTGCTTTTTATGACCTAACTATGAAAGCAGATTTTTAATATGCTCATTGATAGTGATTTCTGTAAATAGCAACAAGATTATTAAATTTTTCTCTAACATTTTAAGCTTGCTTTCTCACCCACAAAGTGCCAGTCTTATGGAAGCAGAAAACCCAAAAAGTCTGAATAAAGACATAGTAAATATCTTGACCAGTAAGTTCAGGAGAGAGACACTCTAACCAAGAGCACTGCCTAAAGAAAATTTAGGCAGATAATGGAAGCACATAAATCAAGAAAATAAATTCCAGGCATGCATTCATGCAACAGCAGGCAAATCAGGTGTATTTTTAATTTTCTAGACATGGATTATGACATTAATGAGATTTTTTAGTTATACAACATTGCTAAGATGCAACAAAGGAAGAAATAGCATAAAACATGAATCATGTGCATACATGTCTTTATTTTTGATAAGTGTTCAAAATAGATGACTTGAAGACATTTGCACTAATAAACAATAAAACTGTATGAGGAATATTTCATGATTTCCAGCATTCATAAGCAGAACACTTTTTTCTTGTGCCAAGTGTTTCTAACACCCATGTGCAGGACACAGACAAGTTAAAATACAAGGCTTTACTAAGCATTAAAATCGCTTACTTGACACTGAAGAGCACATCAGTTAGGAAGCAAGCTGAATGGAGAAGAAATCAAACTAGAATAACTAGAGGTGAATTTTTCATTTTAGAAACTGTTCTTTACTATCAGTAATTTTTTTCTGCTCTCAAACAAAATATAAGCTTTAATTAGTTTGTGGAAAAAGATCACTGTATTATTAGCAAATGTCTGACAGCAAAAGTGTCGACATATTCATAACATCATAGTTCACAGCTAAGATACTTTTCAAAGAAGATGGTCATGTTTTATGCTATTTAGATTAGCTCTAAAACAGTTGATCTAATCTGAGACAATCATAACGTGTTGTCATTTCTGTGCTCTAGAATCTGCCACAGAAAAAGGCCATTACATGCACGATCTTACCACTAACAAGGCACTATCATCAGTATGCTGAGACCTTCTGGATGGAAAGGGACACTGGGAGGTGGGAGAGATGGAGCAATGTCAGAAACACACATAATGTCAGAAACACATGGTATGTGAACAGACAGACATTTTGGAACATGTACTGCTTGCTTATAGCACTGTGAGGCTCTTTAAAACAATCCATTAAGGATTTGTAACTCTGTAGGAATACACAGCCACATGATGCAAGAATTACACTGCAGTCATATTGCTTATGGAATCAATTATTCTGCTTTCTGTCTTCTGTCAAGCAAATACAGAACACTATGCATTCACAGTGCTTACTCTGGTAGAACAAAGAGCCTTTTAGAAGAATAAATTAAGAACAGAAAAACATTAAGAAGAAAGAGGAGCAAAAACGATTTCAACTACCCCGTGTTTTGGTAATTTTTCTAACAAGAAGAGTTAGTTGGAAAATGCTGCAAAAGAACTATCATATTCATTATTATATTAAAAGTTTTGATCTGATTAACACTATGAAGTGAATTATCTTTCTCTGGACAAAAGTGTGGATGGCAAACAGTGGAAGAGCTGTCACGATGCAGAAATCTGATGCAGAGAGTGAACAGATGTCATTGGCTCAGCTCCGTATAGTCTAGAAGACTGAGCTTTGTATGATTTGTGTTCCTGGTTTTGATTATAAAAGCTATACTTTTATAAAACTATAGTAGAAAAAACTTTTTAAAAATATTTATTCCTTTTTCTGACAGCCCTCAAAATTCTTAAGCTTAGTATTTCTGGGACAACTGGGGATCTAATGAAAGGAAACTGGGAGAAAACTGATTAGTGAAGGATGAGTGTAGCACTGTATAACTTGACTGAACACTCCTATTAGAATATAAACTGTACTGCTCACAAGGAGCAGGTTAAAATGGAACATAAAATGTATTTTCTGCAGAGAACATAGAAAAAGTACAAAAAAACAATAAAAAAGCACTTGGGCAGGCAATCTACATGAACAGAAGAAAATACTAGACTGACCCCATTAAAAAACTCCAACCCAAGGCTTAATAATATATGAAAAAACAATGCTATAACCCAGTTTCGAGGTGTTTTCCACAATGAGGAAAGTAACTCTGATGGAGAGCTAAGAATTTAAGTGCTGACATCCCTACTAATGCTCTTATTGGACTCTTACCTCACTATCCATTGGACTTTGTTTCTGAGGACTTAAGGAGGCTTTTTGCTACACAGAAAAAGAGAAAATTAAATTTAAAATCATGTCAGAGGAACAAAACTCAGAACAAACCAGCATAACTTAAAAGTGTTTTAAATCAGAAGTCTTCGTTTTTAAATAGAACATGCATTGAGGAAATTGTAAATTTCACTGAGCTGAAACTTCCTTGATATTATTAAAACAATCAGCCTTTATTCCACATTCAAACAAACAAAGTATTTCCAATTATGTATATGAAAGATGTGTAATAAACCCAAAATACAACCCAAGGGAGGAATTTAGCTGCTGAGAATAAAGTGGTCATGAATAACAAAGGAAACAGAAGAAAAATACCCAAAAATCAAACCCAAACCAAAAACCCCAGGAGACTCATCAGTGAACAACATGCATCCTATAAGCTTAATCTTTAACTAAAAGACTGTGCTGAATCTTTAATAAGCAGCTTTACTATAAAATAGTGCCAGGGGCCTGAGAATAGCTGTTGCTAATGAAAAGCCTAGTTTCAGGCAGCAAAGATCCTTTTTCTAAACTAACTTCATACATTAAATATAAGCTATAAACCGTTTTTTGCCTCTTGGCAGACCACCCTAAACCCAAATAAATATTAACCGTAACATTTCTTAAATTTGTGATGGCGAAATTCAGGTAAGTGACCAGAACAGCAATTAGTACAACTAATTTAAATCTACTATCATATAAATAATCTGGCATGTTAAGCAGAATACTTCATGCTGAGTGCAGAGACAGCGAAGACAGTGTTCAGAGTGAGTGCCTGATGTACCATAGGTCTGCACCCATGCTTTACCCAGACCTAACTTATTTTATTATTACAAAATAGCAAAAGAGATTCAGGCAGCACTATATTTTTGCGTGTATGATTCTTTCCTCCCTTCCAAATTTTTTTCAAAATTAAACAGCTTCTATGCCTGCTCAGATAAAGGCCTCTTCTGTCTTAAACCAATCCTGTCACATCTATGTAAATGATAATTTAGAAAATGAGGTGAAATACGCAAAAATCAGAATTCTTTGCAACAATCATATTTTGGGTAAATCTTCCATCTTCCTCCCCAGTTCTAGCTTTGCCTGTGTTAAGCTACAGCACCAATACTTAATGGACTTAAATGCTATTTGCCCAAATTATTTTTAAAGTGCTAGAAGTGTAACATACAAGCAGTAATTATCGCGGCAATTAGTTATAATTAAGAGATTTAGAGAAGATAAGGTATGAAGTAGGTACTAAAAGGAGGCACCTTAACAAAGTCAAGGACAGCTTCTCTCTGAATCTGCTTAGTTCTCATCCTCTCCTCCTCATACTGAAGGGCTGCCAGCTGGGCCTCCCGACGGGTGCGCTCGATGTGCCGGCGCTGCAGCTCAGAATCTGTGTTAGGCACCTGCAATCAAACAGGGTGTCAGGCTGTGAAGTCAGAACTGCAGATGGGTTATGGAGAAACAGCCCACGTCTTATGGATAACATAGTTTGCTTGTGCATCAAACTCATTCAAAATAATTTGAATTCTATGTGTTACCTGGGTGTGGTGACTTGATAGCGAGAGAAAATAAGGTGAATCAGGCAGGGGTCTGACAAATGCAAAAACAGAGAGTAAGTAGACTTTTAAGCTTAAATCTAAAGATTTTGCATACATGAAATATCAGTGACACACAAGTATCTGATCAAATCAGAAGAGTAACTGTCTACTAACAGCTGTGATGATGATTTAACTCACTGTGAATGACAGATCTTGTGAAGTAATTTCTATTTCTTCTCCCAAACTGTAATAACATTTTTTTACAGCACAAGATGTACCAGTGGGATTGTACATATGGCCTACTACATTGAGATACTCAGTACTTTATACCTATTTTCTAAGAGTAACCAAACCAGGAATTTTTCACTTGATCCTCATTTAGAGGAACAACTGGATAGTATGGTTATTTGAGGCAGGGGAAATTAGTAAAATGAATCAGCAGAAACACTCAGTTTCTTTTTCCCTACCTCTCTGTCCTGTCCACATAACTCCTTAGTACTTGGTGATGCTCTCTGTCCTGCATCAAATTTAGAGTTTCAGGTCTTCGTAATTCATCTGTATCCCTGCAGGTAAGACACCAGGTGGAAGGGGATTTGGCCACCGATGCATATAGACTACTGTCACATTACTTCTACTATAGATTACAACTGTTTCTGTGAGAGAAATGCCCAAACAATTAGCTTCAGATAATCACAAAAGTGAAATTTGGACTAAAGAAATCACATTGTGATACCAAGTCAGATCACAACTACTGCAGTCCATAATTAAACATGACTTGCTTAATTAACAATGGTTTCAAAGTATACAAGGATGGATTCTCACTTTTAAGACAATATTTGGTTTATTGCAGGCCTTATTATGCTCTGGAAAGAGCAGAATTATTTTTAAACATCAGGACCCTTTGGTATTTTTAGCACAAACCTGCTCACCTCACCAATCAGGTGACTGCCAGTGACACAAGCCCTCAAACTCATGAGGTAAACAGGAGCCCATCTGGCTCTTATCCATCGTATCAACAATAACAGAGAAATTTTGCGGTCAGTTCTTTGCTGGAAGGCAGCTGTTAGCACCGAAACAATTCCCAAGGTTCACAGCCTACAGCATGTAGCTGACATGCTGTTGCCCAGAAACAAAGTTGATGGAAATCAAGGAGCTTACTCTTGACAGCCTAAACTCTGTGACCTTTGCTCCTGGGGCAGACATGGAACATAGACACACTTAACCATGCATTTCCAAAAAACGTCAGTTCAGCTGGCTGTGTGCACACTTAGGCCCTTTTCCTCATGGAGATGAGATGAGGAAGACCCATATGTTACAGGTCTCTTCTGTTACTTAAATTAGCACTGAAGCACATGACAAACCCATTACTTAGAGCTGTTCTGGACAGACAGTACTGGGTTCAGCTCAGTGCCAAGGAGTGTGTTCAGAGCAGAGTACACAGCTTTGTTGCATCAGGAATGCACCACAGTCTGTCCAGAGGAATAAACTGTATTTATTTAATTGAATCAACTAATATAAGTACTCTTGAGATGAAGTCTGTGTTACATCCAACTTTCAGAGTTTTAATGGCTCCAGCATGCTAAAGGAAAAAAAAAAAGCAGAGGCTGCCTGCCAAGGCATTTGCACAGAATAACTGCAGAAGCACTTTACAGCTTGTGGTTGCCACAAAATAAAATATTTGACTAATACAAGCTTAAAATACAAAAAATTACTCATTGTCATATGGTTCTTTTTACACAATTTTGAAGGCAATAACAACATGACCTGGTTTTAGTGCTTTAGTAATTTCACTCTGCTGCAGCATGGTTAGCTACAATTCATTCTGATCACTGATTTAACTACTTCTGCATGGAGATCTGCTGCTATCCTTAAGTTAAATTTTGAAATCACTGGATATCTTACAACTTCCTTTATAATGAACATCTGTCTGTCTCAACAGTAGCTCTCCCCAGCTAAGCAGCCTTCTCCTATTTCCTTCAGATTTATCATGGAAAAGAGTGTTTGTAAAGTCTAATTATTTCCATGTTGACCACAAATACTCAAATAAAAAATAAGTACACAAACAAGTAAAAAATCAATTTTTCAAACCAAGAGCATTCACTTTTTTGGCAGAGAACGTGGCAGACTGCTATATCACTTCATACCTGACTTGTGGACAGGGCAAGAAATGCTGACATATGCTGAAATAGTTACCCTCCCTTGTACCAGTACAGCTACTGTATCTGCATATTTTCTGCAGATTTCAGAATGCCTATTAAAATGTTGCCACAACTCTGGAAAAATTTACACACTAATCTTGGTTTCATTTGCTCTCTCAATACCATTTTAGAATCCATTAAAAATTGGTTTCTACTGACAGCATAAGTAATGACATACTTAGGACTAACAGTTGTCCCTTCTACCACTCCCCTACCCCCCAAACATTCCAAGTACAACTGGGCATGTTTTCTGTGGAGTCTCTGCAAATTCACTTTCACTCCACAGAATACTGAAATGCTTCAATAGTATAATAAAGGTTCTATTACTTTTCATTTGCAAGAATTTGCTTTTTATCTTTTATTTGCTTATGATTATGGCCCAGAAAAGTACTTTTTTAAAATAAATGAATCTCCCACAATACCAAAACCAGCAGGAGTGAACCAAGAATGTGTCCTTATGGCACATCAGATACTCCACAGAGTATCTCTATGCTTCCTGCAAGTACCTTTATTCCTTTTGTCCTCTATGCAATACAGATTAAACCAACTATTTAATCAAAGCACAAATTAAGCCACAAAAAGCAGATATTAAATCAGTTTTTGAAAAAGTGCATGAATTATGCAGATTTCTTTAACCAACTGATTTTAAGTCAAACACTGGCATAGAACAGTTATGCCTTTTGCTCGCTGTCATTATTAGAATTCCAATTCCTAATCTGGAGCAGTAACTTATCAAAAAAGTGCCATGCCCACTTCTGGTGAAGCAATGGGAAACAGTGACATTTTCTAAACATGTTCAGTAAATATATGCTCTGCATTCATCATGAAACTCTGGATTAAATTACTGTTACCACAGTAATTCTTACCTGTTTTGATGTAAATGTCGTCTTGTATCCTCTGTTCTCTGAAATTCTCTGATGGATACAGGCTTTACTGTTGAGCTCTAAGCAAAACACCGCAAAAGACTAAGCTAGCAATTTATTCAGAAAAATGTACATTAATGCCAAACAATCTCTTTGTAGAGCTACATCTCTAACTACTGGTATTTAAAACACCTGAGAAAGAAGCACAAAACACAAGTCACTGATGATCATTTACAACCAAGCAAGCTCACACTTATTTTTTCCTCCAATTTAAATTAATAATAGTTTCAAGATTAAATATGCCTGCTGATAACATCAGGAGTTTAAAACCTCCAGTATTAAGAATTATGCAGAAATCTTCATGTAGGTTTAAAATTTGTATTGAAATGTAAATACATTCTTTAGCATTTAACTCTACAAGTGTACAGCAGTGAGGACTGGATTTTCAGGAATACAGAATAAAGGAGCTGATGGTCTTTTACGACATTCTAAACACAGGTCCCAGAAGAACTAAGAAAACAAAACATGGGATCAACATGGGATCAATAAGAACTCGTTAGGTTTAATTTAAGCAATGAAATAATTTATCCTATTGGGAACAGAGGCATATTGACTTTGGTGTTACTTAAAAACTTCCACTGACACCCAACTAATGTAGGCAAATAGAAACTTTTCAAGATTAACTTGCCAATTCTCACTCATGCCTGCATGCATACTCTATAGTGCAGTCAACCTTCCTAAGTAGTATAGTATTTTGGACTGTCTTTTTAGAGAAGCTACTCCTTCAGCTAAATTACTCTTTTTTAGCTAAAAGCAGTTTAATTTTTATGACTAGAAAGGAATAACTGTTGTGATGCTGACCAATGTTTTTTCTCTATCTACAGCAAGGAGTCCTTGGGTTTCAATGCCTACAGTTGACTTTTCCGAGTTTTGCTCTTGTGTCTGTGCTTCAGTTTCTGTGATCCGATATTGAATTTATGGGCTTTGCAAAATGAATGCATCTCTCACATCTGTGTGACCGATTTTAAACACAGTAATATAAAGTTGACAAGATAGGGACCAAGCTCCTACATAAAAGCTAAAGATCTACTTTGTTTTTCTTTCTTCAAATAGCAAATATCTTTCTGCTTCAAAACACACACAACTCTGAAAGGACACATCTGAATCACAGCACCATAGTTACTGTTTAAGCAGAGCAGCCACAAAGATTTTTTTCAGACAAGTTATTCATGTAGTCTGTACAGCGAGC
Source organism: Anthoscopus minutus (assembly GCA_013399455.1). Classification (NCBI taxonomy): domain Eukaryota; kingdom Metazoa; phylum Chordata; class Aves; order Passeriformes; family Paridae; genus Anthoscopus; species Anthoscopus minutus. Next base: position 4,839 of record VWYI01004975.1, on the reverse strand, counting down.
CACTGAACTGTGTAACTGTGTACATAGGTATTAAGACTGACAAAGCACTGAAGGAAATATGATGTGGCTAAAAATCTGTTTTGATAGGTTCAGTTTCTGAAGACTCTCTCCAGAAGTGCAACATCTTAACTGGGAAAAGTTTTCACAAGGCTTTGCTGAGGTGAATTGAAGTAAAGTAAAAGCACCACCTCACTGGAGATCCGCCGCTGGTCAATGTATGCCATGAACTGGGAGCTGAGGCTGTCTGAGTCCAGGCTCTTGGGCTGCCTCACCTCTTCCTCCTCCTCCTCTGTGGCACAGCTGTCAATGTAGTCGATCTGATCGAGATCGTGTTCCACTTGACAAACATACACAGAGAAAACAGCCACAATTAGATAAGCCACAAGAGAGGAAAAAACCCAACAATGCAGCAAGGTCAGTAACTAAGGTCCTGCTTTTTCTGCCATCTGGGAAAGCTCAGCCTGAAAGCTCTTGGATTTTCCCAGTCCCACTAACATTAGATAAACAAATTTTGAAATAATGATAAAATTTATGCCTTTTAAAAAGCAACAAGGAACATGTATCAAGTAGGTAGTAGTTTTATACTGCTGGCTGCAGACACTTTTTCAGTGATTGAAAAAGTAAATACTTTGATTCCCTTTTCAAAACCAAAAACTATAAAACAAAATCTTTCTGTAAATATCAAGACTGTGTAATGACCCGTGTACATTTTGGAATAATTTCTCTTGGTTCTCTGTCAGAAAAATCAGAATGGATATGACAGATCCTTCTACTAGTATCATTACTACAACAAAAAAAAGAGCAGCCTGTCTGAGTTATCTGGATGCAAATACAAAAAATAAAAACCTATGTGGAAAAAATGAACAACACTACAGAAAACAACAAAATCCCTCTAAAATAATATAAGCCACCTGCAATTTTATTTTAAAAGAAGAATGAAAAAATAAATTGGGCATCACTGAAATGAGTGCAAGAAACAGCACATTTTGGCTGGTATTGATTTTCCTTTGTGTGGGAGATATTATGTAGGGCAATTTTTTCACTTGTCACTGCTTTTCCACATTCTGCCCAGGGATTCTGAGAGTCATGACATTGAGCAAACGTCCCTGGTGAAAAATATTGCACTGGGGAAGCAGGGGAAAGCACAAGTTCCCTTTCAGAGCACTAGAGCTTTCTTTTTTTTCTTAAACTCACCCCAAAATTGCTCCAGACTCTTGCAGACATTCTTCTTCACTCCCCCGCCCCTTTCCTGCTTGTCTAAAACAGACTTCTCTTTGCCTCACCACACAATCTAGCAACTGTTACTGCCAAAGCCACCCCCTCTGCTACTACAACCATCCAAAACTACATTCCTATACACTGTGGCTTCATTAAGTCTCCATCTCAGTTTCAAATCTTAAAAAAAACCCAAACTCCCCTTCTTTCCAGGCTCGCTTATTAAATAATGATGATGATAAAAACAACAATAATACAGAAAAAGTTAAAGATACTAACTAGTATCTGTGTTAGGAACACAAAAGTGCAAAGCATCAGGGTCTCTGACAGCCACATGCTATGGTTTGTGCCCCTCTCAGATACACCTACTCATGAACTGATTGCACTCCAGCTTAAAAGTCTGTGAGGCATTTTGAAATCCCTGGTGTACAAAAACCAAAGAACAAAATTAAGTTAGTCTTGGAGGCAGAGCTGGCAGCACTATCTGTTATTAAGGCTGCCCAGAGCTCCCCATGACACCATGTCTTCAATTCTTCTAACTGCCAGAATTTAACAGTATGAACTGAATTTTTTCCCCATTAATGTCAGAAAGAGTGTGAATCAACTAAAAAGTTTCATATATTTCTAGAATGTGGCAGAGAAAACAAAAAATTGTGGCACATAAGACTAAGACCAAGAAAAGACGATGGCAAAAGATAAAGATGGGGAGGAGGAGGGAAGAGAGAAGAAAGATTAGATGTAGCAGGGAAGAGCAACACTCAGAAAAATTGAACAGTAGCCATCAGGGAAAATGAAAAACAGGAAGAGGCTGAGAAAGAAGAATCAATCAAAGTATACGCAGATGAGATTTAATAGTAAGTAGTGCAGAATGATGGAGAAGAAGGAATGACTGAAAAAACAAACCTGGAAGACTTAAAATTAAGGTATATAAACAGAAGGAGACATTGGAGAAGCAGATTACTGGAAGTTTAAGGAGGTCTGTGAAGATCAAGAAACATGGAAAGCACAATCACTTCTTGAACAACTATGAAGGTGATCCTGTAAGACTGCAGGACACCAGCTGAGAGAGTTCCACAAAGCACTTTCAACTCAAAGATACCAGCCCCTCCTGGATGATATTAAAGTTTGGATTAAAATCCAAAACTGGAACGAGACACTTTTACTAGTCGGAAATATAAAATTCCCTGACAAAATTGCTCATCCTGTTCTGACAGCAGTCAGCACAGAGCACTGACAATTTACTACTGCAGTAAATTTTTCCCAGAAGCTCAAATAGCAAAACTCCATGCACTGAAATTCAAAATTCTAAAATACCATTTGAGGTAGCTGGAGACTTTAACAGAATAATATAGGCAAAAGCTAACAAAGTTTTTAAGAAAATATAAATTCTGCTATTTGATTTTACCTTTCACATCCTTAAAACAATAGTATTTTTACAGCTCCCACAACATTGTTTTTGTGTAATTCCAGACCTTTCAGGTCTTTTTCCTCTTTAAACAAGCTACTATCTATAGGAAACATTCTGGAACTTTACTTATGATGACAGTAAATACTGTTAGCCCAAGGTCACTACTTACCTCCACCATTAGTTACAACTGCACTTCCTCTGTTTTCTTGATACTGACTTTCTCTTCTCAGTCTCTGCTCTTTGGTGATCTCTGCCACACGTAATGGGAGATCTGAGAACTCATCTGTTGGCTTTGGAAAACAAACAGTCAAGTCTAGAAACATTTTTCTTCAGAAACAGAATTTTGTAATCTACCATTTCTTGATTTTCCTTCAATTGCCCTGTTTTACAACCACAAAACACCAATTTCAAGCAAAAGACAGCTATAATGCATTGTCTTAAAAAACATAGTTGAGCTTTCTTTAGAAACCAGCTGGCTACAGTTTTGATTGCAGTATCTGCATACGACTGAAAACATCCCAGGATGTAAAATCCTAGCATCTTCTCTAAAACTAAGCCAGGAGTGCACGTAAAGAGTATAGCTCACTGTGACACTTTAGTTCTTGGCTGTTTTTTGGTTGCCCCAAGAGGAAAAAGGAACTTCCTCCGGGCAATAATTGACAATCTTTTTGTTAAGACATCCTATTTTGCTGCTTCTAAATAGCAAACAGATTTTAACATTTTAAACAAAGGAAGAAAACAAAATTTCCAGCTGATTTTCAAAGCTGAATTTTCATGTTCAGATTTTTTTTACTGAAACAAAATAATTACAGTTGACTCAGCATTATGATACTGTTACAAAGTCTTTACAATGAAGAACCCTATTTTTCTATTTTTTTTATGCTCCAGTAAGTTAACCTCTCACGAACTGTTTCAGACATTTCTGTTAATACTTCCAACTTGGGGTCTTTCCCATATAAAATTAACCTTGTTTTTTCTCCAATAAAACTCCAAAAGTAATACTGGCTCAAGGCAACCTGCACACCAGCATGGAATTGCCCATGGAATGTGCTTCCAGATGCATACATTTAGTTCTCTTTCCTTTACAACACTGCACTCAAGAAAAATAAAGCTGCAACACTTACTTCATTCCCTGACCACCTCTTGTCTCCGCTGTCCACGCTGTTGAAGCCAGAATCGAGTGCTCCATACGGACGACTGGAATAGAGTTCCTCGTGGCTGTCAAACACACAGTTTTAGTTACTGTGATACAAACACCACCAAAAGCTTCTCAGCTATTACAGAACAAAAGCAGAATAAGCCACCAAGCACACTTGCAGCGTGTTCAGCATGTCTGAAAACCTCGCACCGCACTCGCTACAATAGAGCAGGAAGCACATGCTGACAGCTCATCATCCTTGTCAGTCAGCTGTCACCTGCCACTGCCTGGCCTTCAGAGCTAAGCTGATTCAAAGGGTAGATCCACTCTTCAAATGTTTCCCAAAGAGAAATTATGATAAAGCAAACTGCAAAGTGGTCTTGTATTTCTCTGTTTAGTAAGATAAGCCTTCATTTTCTACTACTCATATGCTTTGGCTGAAAAACAGCGTCAAACAAACTTTTACATAAATAAGCATAAATATGTACAAAATTACTAAAACCATGGAATATACTACTTCTACTCAAAACTATGCAGCATTACATAAATGTCTTGTGTCATAATTATGTAAGAAACTGCAGTAAGTTGAACACGATTTCAGATACATCAAAATAAAATAACTGTAGAAGTACAGTTTTCATTTACAAAGCTTTGTCAAGGACATGTCTAGACAAAGGCATGAGACGTGCTCAGTGTTACAATACATATAACCAAACAGCCATACAGTTTTTTAAATTTCAGGGCTTAGAAACTATGTAGTTCAGCAGTATAGCCATCACAGATGTCAACTCTGGCAAATGCTGCAGATAGCTACAGTAAAATAGACAATGGGACTTGTCCGATCCACTGCAGATGGCATTTCACAATGGTTCAACTGTCCTACTGGTACTCAATGCCCCAGGGAGAACTGCAGCAGTAATTACTACACAATGCACAAGGAAGAATGAATTTCAGGAAGCTAATTGATTCACGCCATCGTAACTAAATTGCAGGTCATTTTCTCACTGGCACTGCTCTCAAGTTGCTGCTGTCTCTGAAATTCCATTTTCAGGAAACTATTATTTTCAGATTATTTATT
>VWYI01004971.1:0-10843 GCA_013399455.1 Anthoscopus minutus | reverse complement strand
TGAAGGCACGGATCTCTTCTGAGCCTTTTGGGTGTCCTCTGTGACACGGTCAAATACCCGTAATAGAAAAGTGTCTTGAATACTTCCTGCGCTGCCCGACCTCCAGGGTTGGACGCGGCGGGCCTGGCCCCGCAGACGCAGGCGATTCTTGATTCATTTTATCTTTGTGTTTGCAACTAGTTTTGAGGTCTGAGACTTGACCTCCAAGATTTCCTTGAAGCCACAACTGTTGCATGTCAGCCTTTCTTTTAAATTAAACTTGAAGTCCACACAATCCCACAGTCTCAAGAGTCGGGCAATTAAAAAAAAAAAAAGCCACGAGACCCATAAAATCAGAAGAGTTGGCAAGCCTGTGGCTCATCTCTTGTGCCCCAGTCAACCAGAGGAGAATGAGGAGAAAAAGTGAGTGCTGAATTTTCTTTGGTTTTTTCTGTCTGCGTTTTCCTTGTGCAGTTTTCCTAGTTGCTGCAGATTGTTTGTCTCGCAACCTGGATGACAGAGAACTGCAATTACTTGCATGGAATTCCTAGGCCAGACTTTTGTTGCATGGTGGTTAAGTAGATGATTTCAGATACCCAAATCCAGCCTCTCCTGCCGTCCTGCACATTGCCTGCGTGGTCTAAGGGAACATAGGCTATTCTGTAGAGAAGAAATCTACCACGGTTCTATCTCCTTTCCAACATTTTCACTTGTGCAAGCAGAACTGGAGCTTCACTAGACCAGCAAGATGCATGTGAACATTGTTGCTCATGCATCAACATACATGACTTCAGGTCTGTTCTAGCTCAAGAGCACACTTGACTTCAGGCCTTGAACCCTTAGACACTTGTCTCTGTGTTGGCCTGCATAATCTCAAGAAGAAGGATTGAGTCTCCTTACACACCTACCATTCCTGGATTATTTTATACCTGATTTGAAGAGAAGCCAAGGGATGTGAATCCCAAGCAGAACACTGATACACATTGAAGCACTCACAACTCCCTTTTAGGGATCTTCTATTTAGTAGGCAAAGCAGTTGCCTTTCCAGCATATCGGTCATACTTTCACAGTGCCAAATCTGTCCGCACTGGAAAGGCTGCTGGATGGCTTATTCTGTGGTGAAGACTTCACTGCAGGCACAAAGTGGTTTGATATGTCAGCTGCCTGAGAACCTTTTCCACTTAGTTTCCATTCTAGCCCAGAAACCCTTCTTTCTTTCATGCAAAAGCACCCAAATTACAGTGAAACTGAGGATACCCACAGCACCAAAAGGTCTGAGAAGGTGGACATTTCATTGTACACACCTGTTAAAGGGAGGACTGCCTCTGTCTTTGTTTCCAGATCTCATTAACTGGAGCCTGATGCCATCTCTAGCTGCTGCATCTAAGTTACTTGAGGATGTAGCATGCACTTTGCACTGTGGATGACACACACAAATCAGGTTTCCATCTGTGAAAATTACACAAGAACTGTCTTTAATAGGCATTGAAAATGTCAAATTAAATTACACCAGTTTCCTTTGCTGCAGCTCATGCTGTTTCAACTTTACTAAAGGCTCACAGGCATCTCCCTTGTCAGAAAGCCCTGTACCATGTACATGATACCATCAGTAGTGGCAGAAGATCTGGCAAATTTTCTAGATCATAAAACCAAGCAATAGTAATTTTTATGATTTTCTCTTTTTAATTAGCTAGATAGCTTCCGTGTAATTCACAGTCACTTCATACAGGAGCTATGTGTGTTAGAGGTTCTTTTGAGCAGAAAGATTCGCAGTGTGATTGTGAAATTAGAAGAAGCTTCTAGGACAAAACAAAGGTAGGGATAGTTCCTGAAGTTATTTTAATGTTTTGATATTGTAATAATGAGTCCGTTTTCAGTGACTCAATTGGAAGTTAAGAGACAGAAATCTCTAGATCTGCTACAATTTACAAGTCTGTATAGCACAAGTTTCAAGATGATAAGACTACAGATGGTTGGTATCAATTATGTCTTTTTTTAATACAGTGAAGTATGTTAATTTTAATATAAACATCCCCTACATAAATGAGTGGCCTAATTACCCTGCTATTCTGATCTGCAATAAATATGCTATGCATGCATCCAGTCTCATCATGCTGTTTTCTCTGTAAAATATCATAGCTACTACATTTTATGAGGAAATTTATCTGCATAGAGTACATGCACAAAGGCCATTTATTTTATTTCCTGCCTTATCTCTGTTTTCCAGAAAACTGAAGGACAGATGCTGGAACGCACAACTGTGTCTTTATATAGCCAGTGTAGGATCTTGTCATTGATGTCAACAGCAGCAGGGCTGTGCCTTTCAACACTAATATTTTGGACATTGAGAGGGAGAGGTTTAGGTCTCTGTGGAAGGTAGGTTAGCTTCAGTTTATCTTAGTCTATCTCAGGGCTTAGCATTGCTTTTAGAACAACAGATCTGCTGTCTAGGTCAGAAATTCCAAATGAAAGTGAGAAGTGCAGCTAGGACATTTTCATTAATGAGAGTTTCCTGGAGCCATTTAGTCTTGTGTTTAAGGGTGTGTTGGTTATTTATGGCAGAGAAAAGGAACGGATGTGTTGATGTTCTGGAACTTTTCCTTTGTGCATTGTTTCCCATTTTGCAGTTGTATTTGGCACCCAGTGTCCTCCAGCCAATAAAGAATATTAAAGAACTTCCTTTGCTGAGAAGTTGTGTCCACATTTTACAAACCATACAGTTTAACCAGAGGTTTGAAAGGTACTACTTCTACCAGTGTTTACAAAAGTCAGAAATTGCAAATATATAATAATGCCAGCAAAGGTCATGGGTTTTTTTTTTCCAATGGGCTATCTGTTCCTATTTAAAACAAAATTATATAATACAACCAACAAAACAACAAAACAAATTTGGGTCTGACTGAATGTGTTCAGGAAGGCCAATAACACAACTCAGACTGGCTGTGATAAATGCAGGAGTAACCTCTGCTTATGCCAAGAATAACCTTGTGTACTGGGGATAGTGCATTTATTTTTGTGCACTTACAAAGCAACAGTTCTTTATGAAGTCTCAGTGGAAGCATCTCTTGTTGTCAAGCTGACACAGAGCTTTTCTTGGAAATTGGGACACTGACCCCAGAGAAATAAACTCTTGGTAATTACTAATTTTCAAATACAGAGTATTTTCTTCATCATTAAAGACCCATGCCTGTAAAACCAGGGACATATTTGCAATATATTGCCAAAGTGCTTAAAAAAATTCCCCAGTCTCTCTTTTCTGGAGGAAAACCATGTAGCCTATTATGGTTTTTGTGTTTGCAGGGAGAAGCAGTGAAGGACTTTGATCTACTGACCTGCACTAACTTTGATAGTGCCATGAATTTAAAAAGAAATGGGAAGAAAAACACTACTTGCCAAAACAAATTAAATTTAAGGCACACACATGCCTTTCAGCGGGAAAAAAATCTACCTCGGATGCCTGGGAAATGCATGCTGTTGAAATACTGGATTCACTGCCAGTAATAGGACCCTTATTGTTGGCAGTGAAAATAAAGCTTCTCCCATGCATTACAGAGGTGATAGGAGAGGGATTGCATTGCCACACATTGCCAAATGCCAAAATCTTTGTGTCTAACTGGAACGTTTGTGTGTAGGACAGAGGATGAGAGTACCAACTGTTGAGTCTCCACAGATTATCTTGGGTCCATCTTCACTGGCAACTACAAGCAATTCCTTTGAACAGGTCTTTTATATCTTCTTGAATCAAGCAGCTGTGTAATGATCTTGTCTCAGATCCTTCCTTGCCTTACTCTACAGTACCTTTGGAAAAGTTTCTGCCCTTATATTCTGTCCTCATTTTCACATCTTTATGGCCACATGTCTGCCTTCCTGGTGACATGTGGTCTGAACCCATGTTATCAGAGCACAGTTTTAGGGGGCTGGTGAGTAGCCTGTGCTAAGGGAACTGAACTTTTGGTCTTGTAATCTCGATGTAATCAGCACACTCCTCACCATTCCTTGATTTGAGTACAGTCATTCCCGGCCATTCATGTCCAGTAATGCTCATTCTTTCCACCCTTGCTCTAGTGTGGCTTCTGATGCTCCTACAAACAGGCATTTCTATCTGTGTTTCATTCAGGTTCATCTTAATACCTCATTTAAACATGTCTACAGGGTCCACAGTAACCTGGTGCCTGAGAAGGAACTTGGTGCTGAAGTTCCCCTGCTACAACAATCTTCATGCTCTAACCAATTAACAGGTGCTGGCCTGCTTTTCAATCTAAGTGCTTGTGCCATCCTGCAGGTTGTTTTGCTGCACTGTAAAGTACAGTGTAAATCATCACGTTGGATGCATCATATTGCTGAGTATAATACAGTAGCATGAGAGGTCAGTTGTTGAGACAGTGATAGAGGACACAGAATAGTTCCTGGGAAGGAGTAAAGCTAAATATACATTTTTGAATGAAAGACCAGCAAATGGTAACAATCTTGATGACTGTGGAAGGGTTGGTGGAATCAGTCCTAGAATTAAGTGTGATTTATGGATATGAAATTGAAGAAGCATATTTTGTACAGTAGTGGAAGGGCATAATTACATAAGAAAAAAGAAGATTTATGAGAGTCAGAAGCAATTTAGATTTGTAATAGCCAGAGAAGTATGGAGATCTGAAAATAAAAGATACCAAGAACATCTCAGGCATACATATGCTTGTAATTTTACAAGGCTCTTCACTGGCTCCCGGACAGCAGCATATCATATTCAAACATCCTGTGCAACTTTCAGCTGTGCTCCTTATTTCACAACTCTTTGTCACTGTTGTGTTGGCATTATTTCCAGTACCTTTCCTGTCACTTACACTTTTCTAATCACCAGTTTATCAGCTAGATATTGCCATGCTTTATCTATTTCTAAGAGATCTCACCAAGAAATGCCCTCTTTACTACAAGGATTGGTAAGTTTTTGCTTCAGATTTTCTGTGCATCAGTCCATGGCCTGAACATGTCTGATGAATGTTGGATGAATTTGAAGTACTCTAAGCTGTTATGAACTTTAGATGCACTCTGGAACTGATCTCCACATCCACAGGAGCCATTCAATCAGAATTCATGCAACTCAAGCTGAGCTGCCAGTTTCAGTGAATCCTGAGTAAGTCACTAGAATTTTCCAAGTTCTCCTTTCACAAAGCTTCCACGCAGAAGCACCCTCTCCCCATTTTGAAGTGTATCCAGGAAAAAAAAATGTCTTCTCCAGCACTATCCTTAGAGCTGTTAGCCTACTCACTGCTTGGAAGCAAATTTCTATGCATGAGCATAGAAATAGTGAGACAAAGACATCTCAGCTAGAGAGGAGGTAGAGATATATAATAAATTCTGGGCCTGACTTAAGAAATACTGGGGTTTTTGTTTGTGTTTCATTTACCCTTGTTAACCACAATTGTCTTCTAGGCTAGTAAAAGGTCTGCATTTGAACACGAACAGAAATGCTAACTTTAGCAAAGCAGATAATTCCAGCATGTTTGGAAGTCAGGTTGAAAGGAGTTTTCATAAAAACAGGCAGTAACCTCAAACATGAAGTTAATTATTGCAACAAATTCTTTATCTATTTTGGAGTTTCCATCAAGGTGGACCTATTTTTGTTCTCAGCTTTGTTGTTATTATTGTACAAAAATAACTATAATGGCATTCAGTTCTAACCTAGTATCAACTCAATTGTGTATCTGTGTACATCCTTGAATCCTCCCATCTGGTCTAACAAGCACTTTTGTTTTCAGTAGTTTGAAGACTAATGGCAATTTTAATTTGTCTCTGCATAACCTGGTAAAGCCAAAGGAGCTGCCTGCATGGAGCCTGATTTATTGTAGAATCTGTGCTGCAAGGCTGAGCTTCTTCAGGCAGAGAACAATTTTCTGCACAACACTTTTTAGAGCATACGTGGACAGCAGTGGAGACACCAGAAATGTATGTACATGCTGAAGATTGTATGACAGAGCATGCTTTGTCTTGTTCCCATTCTTGGCCAAGCTGGATATCTAGGCAGCTTTATTCCCCACTGGGGTCACATGAAATGCAGACCAACCAGGTCACAGAACCACATTTGTCAGCACAGAGCTGAAATGAATTCACATTCACACTTGTCTCTGTTCTGTGCTCCCTGCTCTGAAATAAAGCTCACCTGGGAGGTTGCAAAGCACATTCTTCAGGCAGGTACTGTTAGTGCATGAGGCACAAGCTCATGCATGTTAATGAGTTGATGCATGTGTTGGCCTAGATTAAGGTTTGGCAGGTACTTTTTCTGCCACCAGTATGAACTTCAACATCCATCATATGTCTCTTATTCTGTCATCCTGCATTCTGATGCTTTGCATACATCCAAATGGTAACACAGATTGAGGAAACAATTACATCTCATTTTTATTTCTTTTTTCCCCCTTTTTCTTTTTTTTAATCTTTTTTCCTTTTTTCAGTTTTCTTTCTTCCTTTTTTTATTAATTTTCCCTCAGTTTATTTTTTAACTGAATAGATTTCCTGCTGTGAGCTACCCTGAGTGTAAACATCAAGCCTCTGGAAGGAGGTGGGAATAAACAGGAATAAACAGCCAAGGCCAAAGGTTAAAGGGCTTGAGGGCTGGAATTAACATCCAAGGGCAAGACCTGAATGAGCACTCCTGCTGTGTGTCAAATCACAGTCCTGGGCTCTAGGCTGACCTTAGTCTGGTGGAGGTGCTGAGTTCAAATTTCATTTTTGTGCCTTAGTCATTAGCTTGGAGTATTTCAGGCACAACCAGGGATTCAAGCACACTTGCAACAGCCAGGATGAACTGACAGTAGGAACCCAAGGAAACAGAGGCATTTTCCTTCTGTTCATTGTCTGAAGCATCATACANGCAGCCAGGGGCTGAACATGCTGAGTTGTAGACATTGCAGCACTCAGTATTTTCATGTTCCTCATACTTGGATAGGCTGCTAGCTCTCCTTCTTTTTAATGAAAATTGCAAGCTTAAAAGTCAGGACCTTTCCTGACACACTCTGCTGAACCTAAAATGTATAACAAAAAATCCACATAGGCATCTAGTGAACAGGGGAAAAGGCTCACAGGAAGCAACCTGCTGAGCAGAGAGCGCTTGTTCTAGCCAAAAGGAAATTACTGTTGTTTCATTTGTTTTCTCAGTTNGTCCTGGGCTCTAGGCTGACCTTAGTCTGGTGGAGGTGCTGAGTTCAAATTTCATTTTTGTGCCTTAGTCATTAGCTTGGAGTATTTCAGGCACAACCAGGGATTCAAGCACACTTGCAACAGCCAGGATGAACTGACAGTAGGAACCCAAGGAAACAGAGGCATTTTCCTTCTGTTCATTGTCTGAAGCATCATACAGTTAAAAAAGGTGAGCTGTATCCCTAGCAAAGATAATCTGGACTCTGCTTACATCTGTACAGCAGTGCTCTATAACTGACTCACTTAGATGTGCACTGGAACAGGGAAACTGGGAGGAGTACCTGACTTTGAGGAGAACATACATGCAAGAAGCTTTTATTAGACTCCTAACTGCAATTTTAGAGGTAGTTCAGTGAAGCCCCAGTAAGGGTGTTTGGTTTTGGTGTGCTGGATGTTGCAATCTCTAAGTACTGAATGCCTCTTCAGTCCGGGCCTGTTCCCTGTTTAATGCATGGGGCTGCTGTGAAATGCAGCCAGGGGCTGAACATGCTGAGTTGTAGACATTGCAGCACTCAGTATTTTCATGTTCCTCATACTTGGATAGGCTGCTAGCTCTCCTTCTTTTTAATGAAAATTGCAAGCTTAAAAGTCAGGACCTTTCCTGACACACTCTGCTGAACCTAAAATGTATAACAAAAAATCCACATAGGCATCTAGTGAACAGGGGAAAAGGCTCACAGGAAGCAACCTGCTGAGCAGAGAGCGCTTGTTCTAGCCAAAAGGAAATTCCTGTTGTTTCATTTGTTTTCTCAGTTTTGCTTTCCTCTACATATCTCTGTAAGCTGAGGTTTTGTTGTCTTTTGAGTTTTGTGTACCAACAGGCAGCAATTCCACCATGCCTTGTTCCAGATCCCTGACCTTACATGCAGTCTCATGCCTGCAGTTAGCAAAACTGATGCCAAGAGGACTCTGAAAGTTTCAGCCTGTTAAGATACAGAATATATACACTGTGTGAAGTCATATTTAGATGGAGTCTCTTCTGGCTTTGGAGATGGTAGCATTAATATCAATCTTTGTCACATCTTGCCCTACTCAACTGTTCTACTCAAGCCTCACCTAATTGGCTTTTGTGGCCCTCTCTTGGATTTAAACACCAGAGAAATTTGAAATCTCTGTAGTCACAAGGGAGAAACAGCAAATGCCATCATCAATGTACATACAGGTTTAAAGGCTTGATCGGGAAGTGGAAGGGCTGGGGTTCAATGGGAAGGGCTGCTCCAGAGGCTTTTCCGTACCCCCAGGATGCTCTGGCCGCCTCCTTAGGCTAGAGGGCACTGTCCACTCTGATTTTGAAGTATGGACATCCCTTAAAACCAACAGGGAAACAGTGGAGGCAGAAAGGGCTGAAGCGGGCGTGAAGGTGGTTGTGTTAACGGTAGTGCCTGGGAGCGGGACGTGCAAACTTCTGGTCGCTGCTCCAGGGCATGCTTTTTTTTTCCCTTCGTTGTATTCATGTGCATAAACCGTGCGTCTTTCACGCACAACAGTGAGACTTCCTCAGAAAGATGGGAAGAAACTTGTATTTGCTCGGAACAGCCACACTATGATTCACCCTGTCCCTTATTACAGGCTGCAACCTTGACAACTCTCTTGTGCAATCCCACCACTTTCCCGGACATCACGGGAACGCAACCCTTTGTGTTGAGCTATTTCAGAATGGACTGACTCCTCCCACCCGCAAGAGAGAAAGCCTGGACAGAAAGACTTGCTGAAACTCCCACTTCTTCGACACTAAATGTGCCATTAACATGTTTTCTTTCGACGTCCAAGTGGTAAAAGCTTCTACCTAGTCCTTTCCACATCCAGAGGAGGCAGGAATTACAGTAGCCACGGGTATATGCCAACCGAAGCTCTGCAGCAGTGAGAAAAGATGACTCTCGGGAATTAAGGGCTGTTTATTCTGTTTCCAGCTGGAAGTACAGAGCAGCACTGTCCTGAAGTGATAGCAGAGCAAGCATCTCACAGCTCCAGAGTGGTGCTCACAGCCCCAGAGAGAGGATCTGGTATTGGGAGATAAGCTTATATGCTGCACAGATGACAGTGGTTGCATAAATCATTGCTTTTTTTGGCAAGAAGTGGTTGCCAGAGAGACTGCAGGCTGCTGTTATTGCACATGGATGTGAAGTCTGTTTTGGTAGTGCAACTGGCTCCAGCTCCAGAAAGAGGGAGTGTACCAAAGGCTTCAGGGGGAATTTGTACCAGTTGGCCTGTGGGATTGGTTCTCACAGCTGGTAAGAAGAAGTACAACAATAACTCTGCTTCCAAAGGGAGCCACTCAGAACAGTCTCAGATTGATCCAGAATCAAGCATTTCAGTTTTAGAAGAGAAAATCTGGAGGCAGTCTTACCTTAAACACTAAAAAAATGTTAGTTTACCACTACAGCTCTGCAAATGTCTCTCTATTTCTCTATTTATTTTAATTGGATAGTGCTCTTTTTTTTTTCTTTTTTTGTTCTCCCTTCCCCTCTCCTTTGCTCTTTTGTTTAGTTACTCTGAAGCTGGTTAAAAGCTACTCTGGCAGTGTCTTACAAAGGTCTGTAGTCTGTTATGCCAAGTGTAAGAAATTTCCAGGAAGCTAGCCCTCATTCTATCCTGCAGCAGTCTCTAAACAAATGTGATGCTGTTCTCACCTTTTGAGATAAATCACAAGCCACAGAACCAACCCACTAAATAGTCTCTGAGATGCCTTAATATTCTCCTCTAATTTCAGTGCTGTACAGAGAAATAACTTTTACAGGAAATCTCTACTGGAAACAAATGGGAAGCATGGCACTCTAGAGATTAGAGGGGAAGGTTTATCTTTGTGTTTAGCTAGTCATTTGCAACTTACAGCAGTTTGGAAAGATAAAGCTATGTAACTATTAAATTTTATTAAGGGACATAAACCTGCTCCATATTTACTAGCACGTAAGTTTAATATCAAATCTGGCCAGGCAAAGTGACAAATCCCTTGTCTTTGATGTATTCAGGAGCATATCAGGCCTGTGCAAACCGTTACTATCAGTTTTAGCTGTAAATAACTCTATACCATTAGGCCTATACCCTCACAAAACTTTTCCTGAAAAAGATGAACAGAGCAGAGAAGACAACTGAAGTGACATTATCACTAGAAAGATTGTTGCTTTACCACTATGACTCTTTCGTTCCCCTAATTTTATTTCTAAAAGCCAATTAATAATGTTTAAATTTTATTTCTAAAAGCCAATTAATAATGTTTAAAGGGTGTGTGTTGATGCTTGCTTTGGAAACAAACGTAAAACATAAAACACATAATTTGTGATTTTGCAATTTTGCTTTTGAAATGAACGCAACACTGGATAATATTTGAAAGTTTCAAAAGTGATACATTTTGATTTTCTTTGAGGAAAGGTTTTATGCCTGAAAACTTCCTTTGTTAGTCAAAACGGAAACAACATTGGGCAGCTTCTGAATAAAATTGAAAAATTAGTTATAATTGCTGATCAAGCTATATCCAAAATGCAATCTATATCTAAATTTCACATATAACTTCTGTTATAAAATTTAGTTTTATTTTTCTTCCAGACTGGTAAATTTTCTATATTCTTTTGATATATTATTAAAAAAGTATTAGTTTGATTTTACAGAACTCAGAAAGAGAGGCAACAAATGCTTTACCAACAGACTATATTCCACAATATTTTACTTTTCCAGTCTA